>JACEEZ010006570.1:217500-290000 GCA_016584305.1 Chionoecetes opilio
AAATATAGAATAGTAGATAATATATTGTAAGGACTTATGAAAGATCAAATACTCTTTTCTTAACCATATGGCATTACAGTAAACCCTCTTTAATTCGAACTAATTGGGGGAGACCTGGGTCGAATAAGCCGAAAGTCCGAATTATCCGATGGTTACCTCTAGCCCCTCTACACAATAATAAGTCACTCAAACATGCCAAAACAGCACAGATTGTATTACTTGTACACTCACCAAAACCATTGTTTTCACCATTGGGGAGGCGGTAGCGGAGCAGTTAGAGTCTCCGACTGGCGTTCTCGGTGACCCGAGTTCGAACTTTGAAGAAACCCAAAACCTTTCTGCACCGTTGAGTGGCCTAAGAACACCCACATGCCCTGCCTATCAACTCTACCTTCGACTGCGAGTGCATCGGAGGACACATGGGGGCGGCATGAGCCTCTAATCACAGGCGTCACTATAAGAATCCTGCCTGCGCCACCAACTGGCGAGGACCAACCATCAGAACCCTCAAGTGAACCTCCAGAGCCTACCATCCGAGCCCTGGGTCACCACTGCCTACAGGCGCTATAGGCACAAATGTAAAAAAAAAAAAAAAAAAAAAATGTATTTATAGTATAATTATAAGTACACACTTATAATACCACATGATAATAATAATAACAATACAGATTACATTGGAACATGTACACATAAGAACTCATAAACCATCAATTTCTTACTACTTAAAGATTAGATTATCCACCCACACATTTTTTCACCTACTTTTTCACATATACTTTTTTATTTGAGTATTATTTTCTTTTTATGGAGGCGGGTATTATAATGGAAATGTTAAGGTATCTATATATGTATGTATGTATTGCATGTAGATGTTAATAAAATATGCTGGGTTGCAATTCCTATTTTTTGTTCTTAGGTTCAGTCTAACTTGCGATTTTCAAAGTAAAACTACTTTAAACTAGAAGTATGATATATTACCATGAGTGAAAATCATATAGAGTTAATCCTCCCCCTACACTGAGATGGCAACACTGTTCTCACGTCTACACTGACCTATCATGAACGGTTTCTGAATTATAAACATATATTTACTATAATGCGTTCAGCTCACAACTTGTTTCTCACACAGCAACATTTACCCATCAAAAATTATTGTAAATGGACGGATCTACAATTTGCATGCCCCTGCACTGTAGCCAAAACTGATCTAATACGAAAAAATAATTTATTCAGAATCGTTGCTTGTCAAAACATAGAATTCAAAAATTGAAAGACGTATCAAATTTTTTTGTTTTAGTGTGCCGAATAACTTATGAGTTCCGTAGAAAGTAAAAAAACACCCTTGCAAAATTTGCAATATTTTTTGAAAAATAGATTTGCTTGAAAATTAGTTTCTAGCAGTTTTCGGGCATGCTGAACACAAATCTGGAGTCAGTTTTCAGGAACAATGATTAGAATTCCCTATTTCAGGCAATTCACAATGACATGATACTTCCAGATATGTCTTAAAAATCACAAATTAGACAAAACTACTACAAGACATAAAAATATGATAGGCATTGCTAGATTAATCATTACTTCAATACAATGATCAGTATTAGTATTTTCAGTATTAGTATTATTTTTATTAATCCCTATCTGAGCCACCTATGCGATTGTCAAAGTACTTATACAAACCTAGGAATACTATAGCAATCCTGTGGGACATCTAATGCCCTCCTATGACATCTGTAGGATGCATGAAGGAGCGAAGAGGCCCGTGAAGGACTCTGAAGGATTGTATACAAAGCGAAGGATACTTAAAAAAAATAGTTCTTCCTCCCATTTCCTCTCCTCCCTTTCTTCTTCTCCTTTCTTGTCCCACCTCCTTCCTTCTCCTCCCCCTCTCCCCTTCTTCCTCTTTCTCTTCCCTCCTTCCCTCCCCCATTCCTCCTCCTCTCCCCTTCTTCCTCCTCCCCCTCCCGCCTCCTTCCTCCGTATTTATACGATAATTATAAATTATCATATATCAGATCACGCTAGGCAGCAGCGGCACGCACCGCATGGGAGAGGTAGGATTCTCACTAGTAAGGCTAAGGATAATTCAAACTTTCCCGAATAATGGAAAGTTATTGAAATATTTGAGCTGGCCTGAAACAGGTCGAATTATCCGAAGTTTAAATTATACGGGTTTGATTTACCGAGGTTTTCTGTATTCAGCATTTTAATCAAGTTTTAAAACTATTGAGTCAGTGGTAATCAGCCTTTTATTTAACTTTTAAAACTATTGGATCGCTTAACACTGAGCAGCTACCTTCAGTCTTCTTCCTTGATAGCCAACCCAGCACATTGCCGACCCTATACAGGTGTTGGAGCCTCCCTCGCTCACCTGCATGTCCCAATAGCGTGTAATTTTGCCGCGATAACAACGGAGAGACTGTGCTGCCGGCTATGTAACAAGAGCATCCGCACTAATGACCGGATCACTAAGGGGATAATCATCATCTCGTTATTTTACCTGTAATTACCATGGTGGAGCGGAACCCTGCAATGGGTGCTACCTTCCGTCCCACCGCCTTCTGCCCCACCGTGCTGATGATCTCTATAACAAGGCCAAAGGGAATAAAGACTTAATTCTCTTGGCCCTGTTGTATAAGTGACGCCTAATAAACCCAAAGGAAAAAACCTAGATTAATTGACTGTTTTAGATCAATTGCCTTTAAATAGATGGATAGATGGTCAGTTAATGTTGCCAAATACGATGTCCAGGAACTTATCGAGTGTGTGATCCTTGCCGAGGGATGAGTCATGGAAGTACAGCCCCGGACACTCGCATACGTACACTCTCCCAACAGGCCTGGACACTCATACACTCTCCCAAGTTGGGAGAGTGTATGCGAGTGTCCGGGGGTGTTGGGAGAGTGTATGAGAGTGTCCGGGGCTGTTGGGAGAGTGTATGAGAGTGTCCGGGGGTGTTGGGAGAGTGTATGAGAGTGTCCGGGGCTGTTGGGAGAGTGTATGAGAGTGTCCGGGGGTGTTGGGAGAGTGTATGCGAGTGTCCGGGGCTGTTGGGAGAGTGTATCAGAGTGTCCGGGGCTGTTGGGAGAGTGTATGCGAGTGTCCGGGGCTGTTGGGAGAGTGTATGAGAGTGTCCGGGGCTGTTGGGAGAGTGTATGCGAGTGTCCGGCTGTTGGAGGTGTATGAGGAATGTCCGGGCTGTTGGAGAGTGTATGAGAGTTCGGGTGTTGAGAGTGATGAAGTGTCCGGGCTTTGGAGAGTGTTGAGAGTGTCCAGGGCTGTTGGGAGAGTGTATCCAGTTCGGCTGTTGGGAGAGTGATGGAGAGTTCGGCCGTGGAGAGTGTATGAGATGTCCGGGGCGCTTGGAAGTGTATGCGAGTGTCCGGGGCTTTGGAGAGTATGAGAGGCCGGGCTTGGGAGATGTATGAAGTGTCCAGGGCTGGGAGACGTTATAATGCTCCGGCAGTTGGGAGAGTGTATGAGGTGTCCGGGCTGTTGGGAGAGTGTATGCGAGTGTCCGGGGCTGTTGGGAGAGTGTATGAGAGTGTCCGGGCTGTTGGGAGAGTGTATGAGAGTGTCCAGGCCTGTTGGGAGAGTGTATGAGAGTGTCCGGGGCTGTTGGGAGAGTGTATGAGAGTGTCCGGGGCTGTTGGGAGAGTGTATGAGAGTGTCCGGGGCTGTTGGGAGAGTGTATGCGAGTGTCCGGGGCTGTTGGGAGAGTGTATGAGAGTGTCCGGGGCTGTTGGGAGAGTGTATGCGAGTGTCCGGGGCTGTACATAAAGGCGAACAGAACAGGATTTTACGTCATATGTGTTTGGTACCAACTCACTCGCCTTTAATATAAGAATAAAATCCATGTGTGTAATGAATAGAGGAAAGGTAATGCTATGTGTCTCAGTTGTAATTCTACGTTTGATATAATTTCCCTATTGATAACAGGAAGGAGTCGATGTAGTTTTTATTTTATATATATATTTATCTATTATTAGTATTATTTGTGTGTGTGTGTGTGTGTGTGTGTGTGTGTGTGTGTGTGTGTGTGTGTGTGTCTGTGTGTGTGTGTGTGTGTGTGCATGTCTTCACCTGGCGAGTCTATTTGCCACCTGCGTATACTAAATTAAGAAAAGAAAAGGGATTGTGTCCTGGATTTTTCCTGTAATGGGATAGATATTAGTTCAAGATTATATGAGAGAGAGAGAGAGAGAGAGAGAGAGAGAGAGAGAGAGAGAGAGAGAGAGAGAGAGAGAGAGAGAGAGAGAGAGAGAGAGAGATGCACACACACACACACACACACACACACCAGGTGTTAGCGGGGTTTGTGACCTGCTCTCCGGGGTCTGGCTTCGGCCAACACTAAGCTCGCATTCGTAGTCATTACCATGATGATCGTGGTAATGCTATGATTTGTTCCATTTCTACTCATCAAATTATTCACTGATAGCTGCCATGGAAGTACTAGAGCAATCCTACAGTACTCCTATGCAATCACAACAGGGCTGTCATGACTATGATTAATTAGGACAAGACAAAAGTGAACAATGACCACGTACAATGATGGTTGGACTACGAACGGGCATAAGCACTACGGATGAACGATAAAAATGTTGATATGGAGACGGGGCCACACGAACATTGCTCTGGCCCTGTAAAATACAACTAGATGAATACACACACACACCACACACACACACACACACACACACACACACACACACACGTTTCCATATGTAGCTCAGCAAAAAGAGTAAAAAAAAAAAAAAAAAAAAAAAAAAACCTTGAATGATATGAAGGAGGAAGAGTAGGAAGAGGAGGAAGAGCATATCGCCCGTGGGGAATTAAGACTTTTCAAGGTTATTACGAAGGTTCTCTATGATTCCAGGTGAGCCTAGGTAATCATTAGGCCTATCAGAAGGATCTTAATTGTGCGGCTGAGACGAACAGACGGATAAGAGGCTGAGGGAGTGATAGGGAGAGAGAGAGAGAGAGAGAGAGAGAGAGAGAGAGAGAGAGAGAGAGAGAGAGAGAGAGAGAGAGAGAGAGAGAGATGAATAGATGTGTGGGATACTCAGATGGATATAAAGACAGATACAGAAATGCATGCATACTTAGAGATAGCTACACACACAGACATACAGACATACAGACAGACAGATATAAAAAAAAAGACGAACAGGGTGTAAGGAATGAAGGAAAAAATAGTAGAAATGAGATATGAAGAAAAGTGAAATTATACACACACACAAAAATTCTTATCCATGCCAACGTAATCTGTGTGTGTGGGCGTATGTGTGTGTATGTGTGTGTGTGTTTGTGTGTGTGTGTGTGTGTGTGTGTGTTGTGTGTGTGTGTGTGTGTGTGTTGTATGTGGGCGTATGTGTGTGTATGTGTGTGTGTGTGGGCGTATGTGTGTGTGTGGTGTGTGTCTGTATGTGTGTGTGATGTAGTGAACACGTAAGCCGACTCATATATTTGATTACAACACAAAGACCGGTATGTGCCTAGATTTAATAAGAGCCTCGAGCAGTTGGCTACACGAAGGAGGAGGAAGAATGCTGCAGGGAAGGAATGAGGAAAAAAGATCAAGTATAATAATAAAAGAAAGACACCAGGAAGGAAGAGAGAGTAAGGCACTGATTTCAGGGCTCGTCTCGTGTTGGGGAATTTTATTTTATTTTATAGGTGAGATTATATGGGTTAAAGATGGTCGTGAAATATTGTAGATGAGAGAGAAATAATATCTTAATGAAATGAGAGAAGTAAATGCAACTCGAGGATAAAGGAAATTCTTTTGTGTACTATATTCTGTGAAAAAATGTTAATTGGGAATATGTAATGAAGAAATATGTGCTTGAAACATGTAATGAAGAGAAGAAAATGAGTGGGTAGAAAGAATCAGAGAGAGAGAGAGAGAGAGAGAGAGAGAGAGAGAGAGAGAGAGAGAGAGAGAGAGAGAAGATTCAACAGTACATAATTAAACACAATTTTTTGCACCTCATCCGACACGCAAGGATGTAGCACATTATGTGTGCGAGAGAGAGAGAGAGGAGAGAGAGAGAGAGAGAGAGAGAGAGAGAGAGAGAGAGAGAGAGAGAGAGAGAGAGAGAGAGAGAGAGAGAGAGAGAGAGAATAGTCAAATGATATCTACAGTAATGTCACAAAAAAAAGTTATCACTACATTTATTATCATTCATTATTACGCTTCTTCTTCCTTTACCCTTGTAACTTCCTCCCCATTCTCCCTACTCCCTCTCTTCTTTCTCCTATTTACTCTCTTTACCCTCCGTCACCCCTTTCCTCACACCCCTTCATGCTCCCCCCACACACACCCCACCTCATCCTGTCTCCCTCCACCACCCCAACACACCCCTACACCCCCACACACACCCACGCACACACAAACCTCATACCTCTCACAGACATGGGAGGAAATTAATGTATGGGAAGCGCGAAGTCGTAATGGGCATTATATTAACTCTCCCCACCAATAAAAAGGCTTTTAAGAAGATAGATATGCTTGGAAATCCGAAATATATCGTTGTTTGGGGAGACTTATGAAGGCGGAGTTACGAGTTCACGGGTGGAAATATGATGGAAAAAAATGAAAAATAGATGTTTGTGGATGTACGTTTTAGTTTTTTATTATTTTATTTATTTATTTATTTTCTTTTTTAGGGGCTTAAGGGATTTTCTTTTCTTTTTCTCCTAGGTGTTTATTTGGCATTAGTGTTTGGCTTGGGATGATATGGCTTTGTTTACCTTTTTTGTTTTCTTTTCTTTATCTGGTCCACCTTTTGTTTGATTCCATGTTTGTGCCAATGTTTGTGTTTCGTATTTTCCATCACGCTCCGTCCTTGGTCTTTATTATTACCTTTGTCCCACTTTAATGACACCTTCTTATAGGTGTGTGTGTGTGTGTGTGTGTGTTGTACTTTCGTATGTCTGCAGAGTGAATACCTTTTATTTGCTGATTCTCTACGAAATTTTGATATTGCCGGCGCCCTTTCGTTACTCGTCTTCGTGTGTGCAGCGTAAGACTATAGTGATAAGGGCGAAGGGAGGTGAAGGGCGAAGGGAGCCGATTACTGAAGGGTGAGGGAAGGAAGGCTTAAGAGGAAAAGGGGAAAAAGTAAAGGGAATGTATAGGGTTGAAGTGAGGGGAAATGGAGGGATTATATAGGAAAGGGAAGAGGGTTATGGGAGGGAGATACAGGTACAGGTGGTGCTAATTTGACTGTATTAAGCGTGGACTGAGGAAATTTACAATGACAAACTGGAAATAAAGTCTGAAACAAGAGAGAGAGAGAGAGAGAGAGAGAGAGAGAGAGAGAGAGAGAGAGAGAGAGAGAGAGAGAGAGAGAGAGAGAGAGAGAGAGAGAGTACCATGATCATTAATGCTCATAGTGTAGATATAATTCCAGCAATTTAACACCATAATACTAAACTTACTCATATCAAAAATCTAACGCGAAGCGCTATTATTTCGAGCAATTCATCTCTGCTTATCTATCTGTATGATGCTATTGTTGCCTTCTTATCAGTTAGTCAGTGCCTGTGTGTCTGTCTATCTGTCTGTCTATCTGCCTGCCTGCCTGCCTGCCTGCTTGCCTATCTGTCTGTATGCCTGCCTCTCTGTCTGTATGCCTGCCTGTCTGTCTGTCTTTCTGCCTGCCTGCCTGCCTGCCTGCCTATCTGCCTGCCTGTCTGTCTGTCTGTCTTTCTGCCTGCCTGCCTGCCTGCCTGCCTGCCTGCCTGCCTGCCTGCCTGCCTGCCTGCCTGCCTGCCTGCCTGCCTGCCTGCCTGCCTGTCTGTCTTAGCCTGCCTGTCTGTCTGCTGTCTTCTGCCTGCCTGCCTGCCTGCCTGCCTGCCTGCCTGCCTGCCTGCTGCCATCTGCCTGCCTGCTCTATGCCTGCCTGTCTATCTGTATGCCTGCCTGTCTGTCTGTCTTCTGCCTGCCTGCCTGCCTGCCTGCTGCCTGCCTATCTGTGCCTGCTGTCTGTATGCCTCCTGACCTGTCTGTCTGTCTTTCTGCGCTTGCCTCTGCTGCCTCCTCTGGCTATCTGCGTGCTCGGGTATAGAAGCTGGTCTGTCGTTAGCCTTGGCGCTAGCCTGCCTGTCTGTCTGTCTTTCTGCCTGCCTGCCTGCCTGCCTGCCTGCCTGCCTATCTGCCTGCCTGTCTGCCTGTCTGTCTGTATGCCTGCCTGCCTGCCTGCCTGTCTGTATGTCTGCCTCACCGTGTCTGCTTTATACAGTCCCAGGATATTATAGTAAGGTCGCAGTTTCTCATATAAAAACCTCACCTGGTAATCTCAGGTGACTCGGGTAAAGAAAGCAGGTCTGTAGTTACGCCTTGGTCGCTCCAACGCGGGGGTAAAACAAACCAAAATTAGCCTTCAGCGCCACGTAAAAGCAAAGCAAGCAATTTATTCTTACAATGATGATATCCAAGGCACAAATTTTTGCCATAACAAGCGTTTTTTTCTCGAAGCAAAAAAGGAATAGGACGAAATTATTTTCTCATCTGAGGATAATACTCGTGCCTCCTCCTCCTCCTCCTCCTCCTCCTCCTCCTCCTCCTCCTCCTCCTCCTCCTCCTCCTCCTCCTCCACCTCCTCCTATTCCTCCACCTCCTCCTATTCCTCCTCCACCTCCTCCTATTCCTCATTCTTCCTCTTTTTCACCTCCTCCTCCTCCTCCTCCTCCTCCTCCTCCTCCTCTTCTTCCTCCTCTTTCTCCACCTCTTCCTCCTCCTTATGCTGATCAATTGAACTTCAGTCCTGACGTTCTCTTACAATATGCGTTCCTTCTGGATAGTGTGCACTACCTCTGCGGCGTGCCTATCCTCGCCTTCGTTACCTCTTCGCTCCCTCCTCCTCGCCTCCACCTCTTCCTCCTCCTCTCCTCTCCTCCTCCTCCTCCTCCTCCTCCTCCTCCTCTTCTTCCTCCTCTTTCTCCACCTCTTCCTCCTCCTTATGGGCTGGAGTAATTTGGGAAGAGATTCAAGTCCAGGTGAAACGAGGTTCTCTTAGGCAATATGGTAATTAGATTGGATTAGAATGTTGAGGGGAAGAAGCAGGATGGCGTGCGTGACTGCGGGGCATGGGTGGCAATGGGGCGGGGCGGGGCAAGGTGGGGGCAGCCTTATACGCTAAATGGAAGCGTTAGGGCGGGCGTGGTGGCGTTACCTGGCATTCTGCTCCACACAGGTAACACCAAGATAGGTAAATAGACAGGTGTGTGTATCTCAAAGGTGTTAGGTATATGTCAGGTGAGATGGCGAAGGTGACGTCCGCCGCTTCACACCTGTTATAGAAAGGTTATCAAGTCATGGAATACTTCTCACTTGTATATAGGCGGGAGAGGAAGTAATGCGTGTGGGAAGAAGAGACTTGAGTTTTGAAATATTGAAAAAGATAGTCTTGTAAAATTGAAGCGAGAGAGAGAGAGAGAGAGAGAGAGAGAGAGGAGAAGAAGAGAAGTTGAAAATGAAGTAGAGAGAGAGAGAGAGAGAGAGAGAGAGAGAGAGAGAGAGAGAGAGAGGAGATTTTTCAAAGGGAGACTAATTATTGTTTTTTTTCAGGATCAGGTTGTCATAGTCTTCCTGTCCTCTATGTGACTTAATGCGAGTCTTGGTCTTGTTATGTTCTTTTAATATAACAGTTTTTCCTTTAATATTAAATTTTTTCCATGCTTTCATTCTCTCTCTCGTCTCTCTCTCTCTCTCTCTCTCTCTCTCTCTCTCTCTCTCTCTCTCTCTCTCTCTCTCTCTCTCTCTCTCTCTCTCTCTCTGTTATTGATCCCTTAATTCGCTATATTTATGTCCTTATTCCCAATTTCATCGCCGCACAAGGGAGTGAAAAAAACCCGCACCCTCTTAAGCCTTCAATGACACGTTTTATTGAGGGACAACGTGTAGAAAACATGTATTATACTCGTAACACGCGAGCCACACGCGTAGGATAACATGCACAGGGGAAATAAATGCTAAAATGAAAGATGGGAATAGACAGAATAGAGGAAACACACAATGAAAGAATAAAGGGAGAGAATGAAAGTGAAAGAAGACAAAAGTGTGAATGAAGATAAGGAAGGAAAGCTAAAGAGGAAGTTGTAAAGGGAAAGAAAGAAGGGAAAATAATAGGAAATTAATATATGAAGGGAGAGAAACGAAGGAAAAATGTAATAAAAGAAGAAAAAAAACTGAAGGGAAAAAACAGAGGCAAAAATTGAAGGAAAAGGGAAAGAAAGAAGAAAAAAGAAAGAAAAAAATATAGAAAAAGAGTATGTGAAGGGAAAAAACAGAGGCATAACTAGAAGGGAAAGGGAAAGAAAGAAGAAAAAAGAAAGAAAAAAAATAGAAAAAAGAGTATGAAAAAAATAGCAAACACAGCAACGAAATTATGTCCACATCAAGAAGAAGAAAAGTCAGGTAGCCATTTTAGAATACATATGCAAACATAGCTAGAGCAAAATATTAGTTCTTAAGCGACATTACTGATGGATTCGTTTGCGTGTCTCTAAGGAACTCAACCACACCAGCATGAAAATTGTTCGTCCATCATCATCATCATCATCATCGTCATCATTATTATCGCCGTTTTGAAAGCCGCGTTCCTGAGTCACGTGGTTCAACCTTTGTCACTTTATCAAGGCTTCTTACGACTTGTTTTTCTGTTTGTTAGTGTTATCATGAGGGTAATTTCACCTTTTTATACCACACTTACGCTATGTGCAATTTGGGTTCTACTACTACTACTCCTACTACTACTACTACTACTACTACTATCACCACCACTACTATTACTAACACCACCACCACTACTACTACTACTTTTACTACTACTACTACTACTACTTTACTACTACTACTACTCCTACTACTACTACTATCACCACCACTACTACTACTAACACCACCACCACTACTACTACTTTTACTACTACTAACTATACTACTACTTACTACTCTACTACTACTACTTCCTACTACTACTACACCACCTACTACTACTACAAAACTAACCACCACTCTATGCTACTACCACCACCACCACTACTACTACTACTACTACTACTACTACTATTACTATTACTACTATTACTATTACTACTACTACTACTACTATTACTACCTCTACTACCACTATAGTATTTAAGAAGCTATTCCCACACATTTTATACTACCAAGCTGTAATTTGGATTACTACTGTTACTACTACTACTTACTTTACCATATACTACGTTCCACTACTACTACACACTCTCACGCTACTACTATCTAACTAAGTTGTAGGATGTGCTGACCCAAAATTTTAGTAAAGTGTCACACTGATTGGATTTTACTCGTACACTTTTTTTTATAAGACGGTCACCTGAGTATAAAGTTAGCCATCCAAGGTTGCACCCAAAAGTGTTAGACCAAAGGGGTCAGTATCGAGGTTTTTATATTTCCTTGTGTTATGGAAATGCTATTCTCTAAATGTTGCAAAAAAAAAAAAAAAAAAAAAAAAAAAAAAATCGGTCTCGTTTCAAGTGTTTCTTTTGTGGAATAGATGTACTACGTATCGCGTATCTTTCCCCTTTATTTAATATATTTTAGATCCATTTTTTCAACCACTGCCTCCTTTTAACAACCTCCTTTTATTTCTTCTCTTCCTCTCCGTTTCCTTCCAGTCGAGTTCCAGTGACACACATAACCACTGTACCACGTGAGCAGTGTGTGTGTGTGTGCGTGCGTGCGTGCTCGTGTGCGTGCGTGCGTGCGTGCGTGTGTGTTTGTATTTATCGGCGTTTACGTGTATGCCTGTCACCTCGTGTACAATAATCAGTGGTCATGTGTGTAATTATAAAATCACACACACACACACACACACACACACACACACACACACACACACACACACACACACACACACACACACACACACACACAAGGATACCAGTAATTATAAAATCTTACTAATTGTTACTGATTCAGAGAAGCATACAAAGGCAGTTTATGACTTCTGATCACGCAGGGAGGGAGGAAGAGAAGGAGGAGAGGAGAGAAGAAAGGGAATGAGGACAAAAGGAGTATGGGGTGACGAAGACAGGAAATGGATGGGGAGACTAACAAGATAAACTGTGGGGAGAGGAACAGAAAGAAGGAGAGGAGAGAAAATTGTAGGTATAGGAAATAATAAGGAGAGAAATTAAAATCACAAGATAATAGAAAAGTCTGAACATATTGTCTGTGTGAAGAGAGAGAGAGAGAGAGAGAGAGAGAGAGAGAGAGAGAGAGAGAGAGAGAGAGAGAGAGAGAGGGAGAGAGAGATGTATGGGAGGCAGAATAGAGGTAAAGAACAGAGATACAGGAAAGGGTGACAGGTATGTGTGTATCTACAGGTTGCAATTTCTATTTTTTCTTCTTAGGTTCAGTCTAACTTGTGATTTTCAAAGTAATACTGATTTAAATTAGAAGTATGATATATTACAATGCGTGAAAATCCTATAAATTTAGTCCCTTCCCCTACACTGAGGTGGCAACACTGGTCTTACGTCTACACTGGCCTATCATGAACTATTTCTGAATTATAAACATATATAGTTACTTTTTTCCCGTTCAGCTCCCAACTTGTTTCTCACACAGCCACACTTACCCATCAAAAGTTATTGTAAATGGATGAATCTATAATTGTATCCCCGGCATTTCCACTTATCTAGCGAAAAAAAACCTTTCGGATATCTGGCTGCTCAAAAATAATCCAAAATTGACGACAATCAGGTTTTTGTTATTTTGCCGCAAAACTATGATTCGTAGATTAAAACTTATCGAAGTAAAAAAGGTTCATCTTGACGTGTTCTACATGATGCAGTAATCGGCTTGTCAAAACACCTCATGGTTATCGAGACAATTGATATTTTGTATAATTGTACGAATATGCTATTTTCTCGGTTATTTACCAATCAATATTTTTTTGCTTTACGTCAAATGATAGCCCTTGATCTACTTCATATTTACTTCTCTATTCATGTTGCACTTATCTGTCCTAGTTTTATAGTTATTGAAAAAAACGTGATTTAAAAAAAAAATCAAGGCATACCCCTTGCAAAATTTACAATATTTTTTGAAAAATAGATTTGCTTGAAAATTAGTTATTAGCAGTTTTTGAGCATGATGAACACGAATCTGGAGTCAGTTTTCAGTAACAATGATTAGAAGTCCCTATTTCACCCAATTCACAATGACATGATACTTCCAGATATTCCTTAAAAAACACAAATTAGACAAAACTTACTACAAGACATAAAAATATGATAGGCATTGCTAGATTAATCATTACTTCAATACAACGATCAGTATTAGTATTTTAAGTAATATTATTATTAATTCCTATTTGAGCCACCCATGCGATTGTCAAAGTACTTATAAAAACCGAGGAATACTATAGCGATTCTGTGGGACTTTTAATGCCCTCCCATGACTCCTGTAGGATGCCTGAAGGAGCGAATAGGCCCGTGAAGGACTCTGAAGGATTGTATACAAAGCGAAGGATACTTTAAAAAAATAGTTCCTCCTCCCTTTGTTCTCCTCCTTGTCTCCTCCTCTCCTCCCTTCCTCCTCCCCCTCTCCCCTCCTTCCTCCTCCTCTACCCTCCTTCCTCCTCGACCCTGCTTCCCCTCCTCCCCCTTCCTCTTCTCCCTTTCTTCCTCCTTCCCCTCCCGCCTTCTTCCTCCGCCTATCGTATTTATACGATAATTATCATATCAGGTCACGCTCGGCAGCCGCGGCACGCACCGCATGGGAGAGGTCGGACTCCCATTAGTAAGACTAAGGATAATTAAAACTTGCTCGAATTATGGAAAGTTATTGAAAAATTCGAACTGGCTTGAAACAGATCGAATTATCCGAAGTTTGAATTATACGGGTTCGATTTAGAGAGGGTTTACTGTACCGGGAATAATTATACAGATGAAATTTGGTGTACTGAATGCGTTGGTGTTTACGTGATCTGGTCATGTGTGTTGTGTTGTTGTGTTGCATGAGTCTTTAGTTTGTTCACACACACACACACACACACACACACACACACACACACACACACACACACACACACACACACACACACACACACACTACTATACCTGAGCTAGACGCTTTCAGGTATAACAACAGTGGCGTACGGAGCCCTGCCAGCCAGTCAACCAGGCAACCACACATGTAACCATCCCCGTCAGTAGTAATTTCAGTCTCCGGTAATGGTGATGTTGAGACAAAGCGGTGAGCTGTGTATCATCTGCGAAGCCTATCCATCATCATTGACGGGGGTAATTAGCTGTTAAAAGACGCTTCTGTTTGTCCATATATGTATAGGGAAGGAAAACAGGGAGAGAGAGAGAGAGAGAGAGAGAGAGAGAGAGAGAGAGAGAGAGAGAGAGAGAGAGAGAGAGAGAGAGAGAGAGAGAGAGAGAGAGAGAGTTGATAAGAGAACGTAAGTATAAATAGTTTAAATGCAGTTGATGAATGTTTATTAGATGAAAAGAAAAAAATACGATTGCTGGTTAAGAAAAAATTAACATTATAAGAAAAAACAAACAGAATAAGGACGTGGAGGAAGTAGAAAAGGAGGAAGGGAATAAAGGAGAATGAGGACGTGGAGAAAGGAGGAAGTAGGAAAGGAATAAATGAAGTAAATAGAAAGAAAGTTGATGGTAACAGAGCAAGAATTAAAGGAAAAATAAGAGATAGTAAAAGTAATGCTACCAATAAAACCACCTACATTTTCTTTCCTTTGGCAATTTGTTTTCTTTATAATATCTATTTATCTCTACTTCGTATGTGTTTCTGCTTATTTTCCGTTTTATTGATTGAATATAACGTAACATTTTCTTCATCTATTGTTTCCCAGTTTTATCTCTCCGTCCTTCCTTCCCTCTCTTCCTCCCTCCCTCCCTTTCCCTCTCTCTCCCTTTCCCTCTCTTTCCCTTCCCTTCCCTCTCCTCTCCCTTCCTCCCCCTCTCTCTCTCTCCCTTTCCCTCTTCTTCCCTTCCCTTCCCTCTTCCTTTCCCTTCCCTTCCCTCCCTCTTCCTCGCTCTCCTTTCCTCTCCCTCTCTTCCTCTCTCTCTTCCTCTCTCTCCTTCCCTCTCCCCCCTTCTCCCTTCCCTCTCTCCCTTTCCCTTCTCCCTCCCCATGGTCAGTAATGCAGTCAAACGCACACCATAATACTTCCGGTCACGTGTTTACCTATTGAGTTTTGGTGAGAGAGAGAGAGAGAGAGAGAGAGAGAGAGAGAGAGAGAGAGAGAGAGAGAGAGAGAGAGAGAGAGGAGGGGAGTTAATTATACTGTGTTTAGGTTTTAATGATAATCCTGTGATGGGAATAGTTAGGTTATAATGAATAGATTTATGGCTTAAATAAAAGGTGAAATGATTGATATGTTATTTGTGTTAAGTGATGGTTTAGGTAACTGTTAGCATTATTGTTATTATTATTGTTATTATTGTTAGTGTTGATAGTGTTATTAAGTTGTCATCTCTTGTGTTACTGGTGTTATTTCTTCTCCTTTTGTTTGTATCCTGCTACTATTTTTCCCTAATATTTTCCGTAGCTACGTCTATCATTTTTTCTTTTTACATACAACCATCAGTGCTGTCAATCAATGGATATATTGCCAATGGATGTATATATATTCTAGATTTTTTTTGTAACTATTATCTGTTATATTATTGTCATATCTATATTAATTCTGAACCACCACCACCACCACCCACACCACCACCACCACCACCACCACCACCACCACCACCACCACCACCACCACCACCACCACTACCACCACCATTACTCACAGGCAGCCAGAGAGGCTCACCTGGGCAAGCTTTCCCTGCCATTAAGGGGGGAACGTAAACCAATTAATAAACAGGTAAAGGGGTTTAGGGGAGTGATTTACCTCCATTAAGCCAGCTAATGGACACGTCACTCTGCACGTCACGACTCCACTCTCCTGACGTCTCTCCCTTCCCTCCCTCTCCCTCCATCCCTCCATCCTTTCCCTCTCACCCTTCCTTCTCTCCCATTCCTCCCTTCCTGCTTCTCTAGAACCAGTATTTTCTCCCATACATTATATATATATTTACTATATTTATATATATCATTATATATATATGCTTTTTTCCTTCCATCTTTTTTTTATGAACTTCCTTTATCTCTTCTCCTTATATCCTTTTCCTTTCCTTATCCTCTTATCCTCTTCCCTTATTCCTCCTTCCCTCCCTCCTCTTCCTTTCTCTTTCCTCCCTTTCTACTTCCTTCCTTCCTTTTTTCTTCCTTCTTTGCTCCTCTACATCATTTCCTACCATATAGTTTTTTGTTCCCTGTTTCCATCCCTCTATCTTTTTTTAATGATTTCCTTCCTTATCCTCTTCCTTATCCCTTCATTCTCTCCTTACTTTTTCCCCTCATACCATCCTCTCTCTACTCTCGCCTTGTCTTCCCTTCCTCTCGTCATATATTTATTTATATTGATATATATTCTCCCTTGTTTTACTTCCCTTCCCTTATTATCTCTCTCTCTCTCTCTCTCTCTCTCTCTCTCTCTCTCTCTCTCTCTCTCTCTCTCTCTCTCTCTCTCTCTCTCTCTCTCTCTCTCTCTCTCTCTCTCTCTCTCTCTCTCTCCCCTACACCGGATGTACAGGTATCCCATATGTAAATTAGGGGGACAAACATCCTGACTAGCGGGCCGCCACCATGATTACCTACCTATACCTGGCTGGGTAATTACCTGCCGCCGCCACTACCCACCCCTTTCAACAGCCAAACGCAGGCCTTAAATACCTAAGAAATGGAGAGTAATGAAGCGCAGTGGTGGCAATAGTGTCTTGGCTCCTCACCACTACATGACACACGTTCGCATCCCCAGCATCCCACCTGTTCAAGGAATGATTACTAATTAGGCTGGACAGGTGAGAGTGGGTGGAGGTAGACTGACTGGGTGGGTGGGTGGGTGTTGGTGTGGATTCTTCTTGTGTGTGTGTGTGTGTGTGTGTGTGTGTGTGTGAAACTTATAAATAGGAATAAAACGATTGATTTTTATATGCAGTAAGAAAAGGAAATCAGAAAGAGGAAGGGAAGAAAGTAATAGAGAAGTACACGAGAATGGTAGTGAAGAGAAGGGAATACGAAGAGAATTGTGTAAATAGGGAAGTGTGTGTGTAGCTAATTTACTGTACTTTTAACTGATTTTCTGATTGAATATTTGACTGACTGCCTGACTGAGTGACTGTATACTATAAGTATATAGTTGTAGATTTTTTGACTGACTGAGTGACTGATTAACTGTGTGATTGACCGACTGATCTCCTCGCTACGTAATCAAGTGACTGGCTGACTAACTGATTGACTGCCTTTTTTTTGTCCGTGTGTATGAGTGAAAACCTGCTATGGGGTCAGATGTTGATGCGAGTGGTGGGTATAGTTTATAGTTTAAGTCTGGGTTTTATGGTGGTGGTAATTGTTATGGTGATGGTGGTGACAGTGGAGTTTATGGTGATGGTGAGGAGGAGGAGGAGGAGGAGGAGGAGGAGGAGAGGAGGAGGAGGAGGAGGATGGTTCGTCGGGAGGAGTTGAAATGTGGGCTACGATGTGACATTTTTGGTTTTGTTTATAACGTCTAAGCTTTTAAGATTATCACATTCTTCTCTAGATTATATCAATGTTATCGATACTATTACTATCTTCATCATTTTTATTGTTATTCTTGTAATTATTATCATTATTATCATCATTATTATTTTTATTGTTGTCATCATTATCATCTTTTACGATATTGTTAAACACGTGGTTGTTACAATTCATTGCATTTTTTTTTTGCATTATTGTAATTTTTATTAGTTTCATCATTATTGTCATTATCGTCATCATTATCCCTCTGTTGGCAATCACTGAGAGGCGAAAACTGTAAAATAACATAAGAAGAACATAAGAACATAAGAAAATAAGGAAGCTACATGAGGCCGCGAGACCTACACGAGGTATCAAACAAAAAGCACATCAACCAAACACACACACAAACACACACACACACACACACACACACACACACACACACACACACACACACACACACACACACACACACACACACACGTGACTTCTAAATGAAGCAGTCAATACCTTTAGTCTGGTAACACTGAAGGGGCTTGACTGTGCGGACAATGCGGATTTTACACATGATTGGATCTCTGAGGCAGCATCCCTCCCTGCCTCTCTCTCCCTCTCCCTCTCCTCTCTCTCTTCTCTCTCCCTCCTTCTCGCTCTCTCCCTCCCTCCCTCCCTCTCTCTCTTCTCCTCCCTCTCTTCTCTCTCCCTCCTTCTCGCTCTCTCCCTCCCTCTCTCTCTTCTCCTCCCTCCCTCTATCAGCCCCTCCTCCTCTAAGCGGGTTACCTCCTCATCTTCCCCTCAGCGTTCCTCCCCTATTTACCTGGCTTACTTGTGATTAGTGAAAGAGTTAATTGGGGAAAGGTGTGCAGGGAAGACTTATACAGGAGGAGGAGGAGAAGGAGGAAGGAAGTAGGAAGATGAGGAGGAGGAGGAAGGAAAGGTGACTGAGTGGTTTAAAGGTCACATTACCCAAAAAAATATATATAAGCTCTTTTTTTCTACGCCAAACTATAATATGTTACTGTTAATAAGATACACACTTCATATACTGATTTCCTCATATTTCCCCCCGATTTTTAAGGCCTTAGATATAACTCTTCAAGCTTCACAACAACTTTGTTTCTGTGCAATAATCCTCTACACACACTTTTATCTATTAACACCAGGCCATTAATCAAACGGACCATTAACCAAACACCTGCACTTTCTACCTAACATGCTTTATAATTGCTTCCGTCTCACAAATGGAAACACTTTCGCGCCAGTATCGGTGAGCTATCATAGTCACCCTTTTTATTACATACGTTTTCTCTAAGTGCTTATTAATTTCCCTCCTGTCATATCTACCCATTATCTCCTCCCTTATCTAGTCAATCTTATACAAGTGGCGAAAAAAAGACGCAAATAATAAGTGTACATAAATGCGTGTTTGTACGTTCCAATTTAACACACGTGAAAAGTTAAAAAGTCTTTGTGTTGAATATTTTGTTGAATATATTCATATCACCTAGTATCATTAAACACGTAGATTAAAAAAAATAAATATCCGTAAGTGATTTCATCCTTCAACTTTCAAGTTGCTATACAGTCCATCTGACAGGGGACAACGAGAATGCACAGAGTGAATTGAATCAGTAAATGATAGGAGTAGTAGAGGCAGGAGGTTAGGAAGAAGGGGAGATGGATGAGGAAGAAAATATGTGATGACAGCAGGAGAATAGGGAGGCAAGGAGAGCAGCTGACTAAGGAAGGAAACTAATTAGAAAAGAGAAACAGAAAGAAGAGAAAAGTAGGAGCATAGGGAAGAGCTATAACGAGGAAAGAAGAAGTGACAGAAAGAGATGGAAGAGAGAGAAGAGAGAGAGAGAAGAGAGAGAAGAGAGAGATGAGGAATAGAAAGAGAAAAGAGAGAGAGAGAGAGAGAGAGAGAGAGAGTGAGAGAGAGTGAGAGAGAGAGAGAGATGATAGTGGATGGAGAACAGTAGAAAATAAGAATAATGATGAATAAACAAGATGATGAGAGAGAGAGAGAGAGAGAGAGAGAGAGAGAGAGAGAGAGAGAGAGAGAGAGAGAGAGAGAGAGAGAGAGAGAGAGAGAGAGAGAGAAAGAGAAGAGAGAAAGAGAGAGAAGAGAGAGAGATGATAGTGGATGGAAAACAGTAGAAAATAAGAATAATGTTACTAGGAGAGGCCAAAGAGATGCCGGGAATGGGAAATAAGGAGCGATTAATAACAATACACATCTAGACTTGCCATCTTACCTGTCAAGGGGTGAGAGTAATGGGCTTTTAGCGACATTATTAGCAATTAGGAAGAAAATAGGAAGGTTGTTAGGAATAGGTTATTAGGCAGAAAAATAGGCAATACAGATAGACCAGTAGATAGTACCAGTGATATTGAATACTCTTAATAAATAGTGATATTAAGTGATGTATAATAGTGATGAATAATAGTGATATTAAGCGGATTTATTGGAACGAGATTCAAACTTTATTATTGAAGTGATTCGAATTCTTTGTCAATAATAATTAGCCTGCATTCACATTCCCTTCTTCCTCGCACTCAGGTAAAAGTGCAGGGATAAAATAAGGGTTAGAATGAAGGATATAATGGTATTAGTTTCATCCCTTCTCATTAGGGTTTTATTGGAATTTCGTAATGCAGTTTAATGACAGGATTCCAGGAAAACACGGACTGGTGTTGCAGAGTCCCTGCGCCATTTGGTCAGCGGTTCGAGTCCACCAAATTCGTCCTGGTGTGGTGGCGCTTTGTATAGTCAATAACCTTGTAGTTGGTACTTGCAAAGTGTCTAGATAGGATCAAAGTATCTTATCTTATTTTATTCCAGGAAAAGGTTAAAAGGGTTTTGCCCCTTTTCTTGTTTATTAGAATACCATATCATTTATTGTCTTCATTGGTGCATTTTTTCATCAATGTCATGCTGTGTGTGTGTGTGTGTGTGTGTTGTGTGTGTGTGTTGTGTGTGTGTGTGGTGTGTGTGTGTGTGTGTGTTAGGAAAAATAATTGAAACTTAATATTTTCTTGACTTCATGTATTAATTTGATCAGGAATTTCTCCCTCTGTGATGTGATTATTTATATTCAAGTACCGTCTGTTATATGTGTGTGTGTGTGTGTGTGTGTGTGTGTGTGTGTGTGTGTGTGTGTGTGTGTGTGTGTGTGTGTGTGTGTGTGTGTGTGTGTGTGTGTGTGTGAATAAATAATAAATAAAAATAAAAATACGTAATGATCTGTAGTAATTTGTAACTATTTTGTATCTCCAATGAAAGATAAAGGGAAAAAGCTTCCTGTCTATGTCTGTTTGGGATATTATTGTAAGAAGGGAAGGATAGAGGACAGGAAGGAAGGAAGGAGGATAGAGGAAGGAAGGAAGGAAGGAAGGAAGGAAGGAAGGAAGGAAGGAAGGAAGGAGGGAAGGAAGGAAGGAGGATAGAGGAAGGAAGGAAGGAAGGAAAGAAGGGAAAAAGGGAGGAAGGAAGGAAGATAGAGGGCAGGAAGGAAAAGAAAAATGGGAAATATAGGGAGGAGGAAGCGTCAGAGAGAGAGAGAGAGAGAGAGAGAGAGAGAGAGAGAGAGAGAGAGAGAGAGAGAGAGAGAGAGAGAGAGAGAGAGAGTGTGTGTAGCGTCCTGTCGCCGTGGAACAAAAGAACCCACCAATTATAGCCTAATCTTTACCCGATCGGCCTCCCGCGTTTGGCTGTATATCGACTCCTGGGGGTGATAAGAGCCGCGCGGTGGGGGCCAGAGGGAGGCGGGACAGCGGCCTTAGATATCTAGCCGGGCTGCCACACCATTAATCATAAATAATGAGATAAGGAGCCGTGTGTGAGGTGAGTTGTCGCCCTGCACTCGAGTCTTTTTGGTTGACAGGTATTTCTGCCTCGATTCTTCTATATGTTTGTGGTTTTTCCTTCGTGTTTTGTGTTTTGTTTTAGTTTTGGTTTATTTGTTGAAGTGTGATTGGGTTTACTGACTTATTTTCTTTTTTCGTTTTCTTTATTTATTAGCGTGTTTTTTTGTGTTTTTTGAGTGGTATGTGTTTTGAGGTTACTGTTTTTGTTATTATTTTTGTTCTTTTTGAATGTAGGGTATGTTTGCCTGTGTTTTTGTTCTTGTTTTCTAGTTTTGCAGTCTTTTTGGTAGGTTATAATGGAAATAAGTCTGTTTAGTGTCCATGTTCACTTCTAAATTTAAACGGAAAAAAAATGTTTCTAGATATTTTTCTAGTAATGTGAGTTTGCTCTCGTGTTGAAAGATGAGTTGCCTGGTGCTGATGGTGACTTAAATGTCACCTTAAAATTATCTCGTCACCATCACGACCACTGCAACATCATAATATTATTCCATTGACACCATGACGTGTTTTCTTCCTCACCATCATCATCCTTCATCACAACACACCGTCACTATCACACCTTCGTTCCCACCACGTCCAGTCACCATCCCTTGCTTCACCACATCATCACATCACCACTGACACCATCCTATAATTCTTTAGTCTCAAAATTAAAAGTTACGAATGGCATAAGTAGTGCAACGCTGCCGCTAAAACACATTACTGTTTTCTCTTCAGTCTTCCTATTCTACTACCTTCTCTTCGGCCGCCTTAGTAACTCGGGCACTGAAAACTATTGCTATTAAGTACAAGTCTACCTTCTGTTTCTCCTCCTTCTCTTCGGCCGCCTTAGTAACTCGGGCACTGAAAACTATTGCTATTAAGTACAAGTCTACCTTCTGTTTCTCCTCCTTCTCTTCGGCCGCCTTAGTAACTCGGGCACTGAAAATGATTGTTATTCTGTATTAGTCAACCTTAAGTCTTTACTACTCCTGCTACTCCTCCTCTTCTTCTCTTCCTCCCCCTCCTTAGTAACTCTGGCACTGAAAACTATTGTTATTCTGTATTAGGCTACCTTCTGTCTCTACCAATCCTCCTCCTCCTCTTCCTCCTCCTCTTCCTTAGTAACTCTGGCACTGAAAACTATTGCTATTAAGTACAAGTCTACCTTCTGTTTCTACGCCTCCTCCTCCTCCTCCTCCTCCTCCTTAGTAACTCTGGCACTAAAAACTATTGCTATTAAGTACAAGTATACTTTGTCTCTACCAATCCTCCTCCTCTTCCTCCTCCTCCTTAGTAACTCTGGCACTGAAAACTATTGCTATTAAGTACAAGTATACTTTGTCTCTACCAATCCTCCTCCTCTTCCTCCTCCTCCTCCTTAGTAAGTAACTCTGGGACTGAAAACTATTGTTATTCTGTATTAGGCTACCTTCTGTCTCTACCAATCCTCCTCCTCCTCTTCCTCCTCCTCCTCCTCAACGGGTAGTAATAAATGGTGAGGCATCTGATTGGTTAGATGTCACTAGTGGGGTGCCTCAGGGCTCGGTCTTGGGTCCTACTCTTTTTCTGATATATATCAACGATCTGGACTGCGGACTTGTATCTAAAATATCAAAATTTGCAGATGACACCAAATTAGGCGGTAAAGCATATACTAGAGAAAACTGCGAACTCATACAAAGTGATCTCGACAAACTATCAGATTGGAGTGATAAATGGCTATTAAAATTCAATTCCGATAAATGTAAAGTAATGCATATAGGCAACGATAACCTCAAATATAACTATCAAATGCAAAATAAATCGTTAACTGAAGTACAGCAGGAAAAGGATCTAGGTGTCATCATCAGTAATGATCTGAAAACCAGTTCGCATTGCCTAGCTGCCAGTAAAAAGGCAAATATGATGTTGGGCTTTATTAAACGTAACTTTGAACATAAAACTCCGAAAGTAATGACACAATTATACACGTCCTTGGTTAGGCCGCACTTGGAATATGCCGTTCAATTCTGGTCGCCCTGTTTCGTAAAAGATCAAGCCAAATTAGAATCAGTGCAAAGAAGAGCAACCAAACAAATTCCATCTCTGCGAAATTCATCCTATGAAGAGAGACTGCGGAAACTTAATATGTTTTCCTTAAAGGATCGTAGAATCCGTGGGGACTTGATAGAAACCTTTAAGATCCTAAAAGGTTTTGATGTCATTAATCAAGAGGACCTATTTGAGCTTTCAACTCAAGTGACAACAAGAAATAATGGTTTAAAACTAAACGGTCAACGTTGCATCACCGATCTCCGTAAAAATTATTTCAATGTTAGAGTCGTTGATCGATGGAACAAGTTACCAGCAAATGTTGTCGGAGCCAACACAATAACTACATTCAAAAACAGACTTGACGCGCACTGTAAAGTAAATGGGTATTGATAGTGCGAATTCGTATCTAGTCCCCCGTATCGATTAGTTGTAGTGGTAGTGGTAGTTGTAGTTAGTATTTTTCATATCCTATCAGTCTGCACAATGAAACTTCCATGTTCCTATCCCCTTTAGGGACATGGTATCATTTTCCAATTGTTTTCTTACAAGTAGTTGATAGTTAGTAGTATGTAGTTCAGCAGATACCCTCGCTATGGACCAATAGGTCTCCTGGTGTCTGTTACTCCTATGTAATCCTATGTAATCCTTAGTAACTTTGGCACTGAAAATGATTGTTATTCTGTATTAGTCTACCTTCTGTCTCTACCAATCCTCCTCCTCCTCTTCCTTCTCCTCCTCCTTAGTAACTCTGGGACTGAAAACTATTGCTATTTTGTCAGTCACCTTTAGTCTATACATCCTCTACTCCTCCTCTCTCCTCTTCCTCCCTCCTTAGTAACTCTGGCACTGAAAACTATTGTTTTTGTATTAGTCTACCTGTCTAATTCTCTCTATTCCTCGTACCCTTACCTCTCTCCTTCTTATCTCCCCCATCCTGAGTAACTGGCACTGAAAACTATTGCCATTTAGTACAAGTCTACTTTCTGTCTGTATTCCTCCTCCTCCTCCTCCTCAGTAGCCGCGCGTGTCACCCTCCTCCTCCTCTCATTAATCATCGCCGTCGGGCAGGTCGGGAGCGCAACTTGTGGCAGCGAGAAGACAATTAATCAAGGCAGGTGGAGGTGTGTGTGTGTTCAGGTGAGTCTTGAAGGTGTCCGACAGGGGTGGCGAGAGTGACGGCTGGCTGCTAGCACTCAATCAATCTTATTAAAGTCCTCTCTCTCTCTGTCTGTCTCTCTTTTCTCTCTGTCTGTCTCTCTTCTCTCTCTTTTTTCTTTCTGATGGAATGCAAAGAAGACAAAACAGAAAATTAGGAATCTGCGTCGTATGATGGAGTAAAAAGGGAACGAAGAAGAGGAAGGAAGGATAAACAGCAAGAAGGAATAGAAGGATTGTCTTAGAGGAACGATGCGAGAGAAAGGACAAAAAAATGGAAGGATAGAATGAGATAATAAAGGAAGAACCTGCAGCAAAACGAACGATGGTAAAAGAAAATGAAATGAAAAGCAAGTATAAAATAGAGGAGGAGGAGGAACATAATGGTCTTAACGGCGCTTGTCTCGTAATAAACGGTTGGAATTGGACCTCAAATGTACATGTATCGTTCGGGGCAGTTTTTATCATACATCCCAAGGCGTCGAGGGTCATTTCTTTGGTAGTTTAGCAGGCCATTTATCAGCCGTGGCGCGCTGGTCGTCGTCGGCTGAACAATATAAAATAATAATGGACTGAGTTTTGTTTCACTTTGACACGATTAATCTTCGTTGATTTCTTAGACTTTTTCATCGGACGCGGTTGTTTATGTGGGTTTGTTTCCTTGATAAGTCTTTAATGGGTATATAATTGTCTATTAAAAGAGTTAAGGTGGATAAGAAGAAGGGAAGGAAGGAAGGAGGGAGAGGAAATTGGTACTTAATGAAAGGAAAAAAAAAAATAGCGAATGTTAGAAAAGCTAAGATTAATTTATGAGCGAACGTAATGAAATAGGACAAAAATAAAACGAGAAAGATTATTGAAAAGGAAATGTGTGTGTGTGTGTGTGTGTGTGTGTGTGTGTGTGTGTGTGTGTGTGTGTGTGTGTGTGTGTGTGTGTGTGTGTGTGTGTGTGTGTCGCCATCTCAGGTGTGTCATTATACCTGTGAGAGTTAATACGGAACACGATTTATGGCCACCTTTGTGCAACTCACCGGGAATCAATGTCTCTACAAATTGCCTCCTCCTCCTCCTCCTCCTCCTCCTCCTCCTCCTCCTCCTCCTCCTCCTCCTCCTCCTCCTCCTCCTCCTCCTCCTCCTTTTCCTCCTCCTCCTCCTCCTCACCTATAACGCTAATAATCACTTGCTCGAGGAGAGGAAAAATGAAAAAATGGTAATAACAGGTGTGAAAAAGTAAATAAAAAAGAGAGTTAACACCTGTACCACACCAAGTGCTAATAGCTACGAAGAATTACTACCTGCGTTACATACTTACCTGTGTGTTACGTGAGAGAGGAGGGATGAACCTGTCTTTTTTATATGTAATGGATGGTTTGTTCTTGTGGTGTGTGTGTGTGTGAAGTGTTTTTTTTTCTGTGTGTGTGTGTGTGTGTGTGTGTGTGTGTGTGTGTGTGTGTGTGTGTGTGTGTGTGTGTGTGTGTGTGTGTGTGTGTGTGTGTGTGAAGTGTTTTTTTTCTTCTGTGTGTGGTGTGTGTGTGTGTGTGTGTGTGTGTGTGTGTGTGAAGAGATTAAGTGATGATAAATTGTGTTTTTTTTATTGTTTATGAGGTTAGGTTCTATATTGTGTTTTAAATGAATGATGTGATATAAAAGTGATTATAATTACGGCGTTTAATTTACTTTTTTCCCACTTTATTTTCTAGTTTATTTTGTACTTCAATTTCTAAGTTATTCTTTTACTTCAATTTTTTAAGTTATTCTTTTACCTCAAATTTTTAGTTATTCTTTTATTTCATTTTTTTTTAAATTCTTTTAATTATTTTTTTTAGTTATTCTTTTACTTCAATTTTTTAGTTATTCTTTTACTTTAATTTTTTTTTTATTCTTTTACTTTAATTTTTTTGTTATTCCTTTACTTTGATATTTTAGTTATTCTTTTACTTTAATTTTTTTGTTATTCCTTTACTTTAATTTTTTAGTTATTCTTTTACTTTAATTTTTTTGTTATTCTTTTACTTCAATTTTTTAGTTATTTTACTTTAATTTTTTTAGCTATTCCTTTACTTTAATTTTTTAGTTATTCTTTTAATTATTTTTTTTTGTTATTCCTTTACTTTAATTTTTTAGTTATTCTTTTAATTATTTTTTTTAGTTATTCTTTGATGTCAATTTTTGCTACTTATACCATTCATAACAGTAACAACAATAATAACATTCACAATAACAATAATAACAACAATAACACAACCCTACAGTAGACATAACAATGAGAGTAATAATGAATAAAGAGACTCAGTTGCCTCGTGTGATGGCCGAGCTAATTACACACCTGGCAATCACGTCACCTGCATCGTGCTCGGTTAATACAGGCAGGTGAAGGTGTTACGTCATACTGTGTCCGGTTTACTTTCTTGCCACCACCCCCTCCACACCCCTTCCCTATACCCCCCTCTCTCTCCCTAACCCCCCCACACCCACACACCCATACTTCCTCTCCCTCTTCCACTTCCTCTCCCTCTTCCTCTTCCTCTTCCTTCTCTCTCCCTTTCCTTCTTTCCCTTCCTTTTCTCCTCTTTCCTCCAATCCCTACTTTATTTTTCTCCTCCACTTAACCTCTCCCTATCTTTCCTTCCTTCTTCTTCCTTCTTATCCTTCTTTTCTTATTCTCTCTTCTTCTTTCTTTATCTTTTTTATCTTTTTTTTACATTCTCTTAGCAACTCCCTACTTTGTTTCCCGTTTTTCCTCCATAAAGACTCTCTCTCTCTCTCTCTCTTCCTCTACCTCCTCCTCCTCCTCTCTCTCTCTCCCTTCTCTCTCTTCTTCTTTCTCTCTTCTCTCTCTCTCTCTCTTCTTTTTTCTTCTCTCTCTCCTCTCTCTCTCTATTCCCTCTCTCTCTCTCATCTCTCTCTCTCTCTCTCTCTCCCTTCTCTATCTCCTCCTCTACCTACCTCCTCTACTCTCTCCTCTCTCCTCATTCCTCTCTCTCTCCTCCCCTCATTCCTTTCTTCATCTCCTCTTTCCTCCCTCCTCCCCTTACCTTCCTTCCCTCTATTCCTCTCTCTTTCCTCTCCTACTCTCTATCCATTCCTCCCTCTCTATTCTCCTTCCTTACCTATCGTTCTCTTACCTTCCTTACCATCCCTCTACTTCTCCCCTTCTTTCTTCATCCTCTCCCTCCTTACTTTCCCTTCCCTCTCCTCTCTCCCCTCTCCCTCTCTCCTCTTCTCATCCCCTCTCCCCCTCTCTCCTCTCCTCTCCCCCTTCTCTCCCTCTCCTCTCTTCTCCCTCTCCCCCTTCTCCCTCCTCTCTCTCGCCCTCTTCTCCCCCCCCTCTCTCTCTCTCCCCCTCTCTGTTTACCTCTCCCTCTCTCCCTCTCCCTCTCTCTCCCTCTTCTCTCCCACCCACTCTCTCTCTCCCCCTCTTCTGTCTACCTTCTCCCCTCCCCTCTCCCTCTCTCTCCCTCTTCTCTCCCACCCCCTCTCTCTCTCCTCCCCCTCTTCTGTCTACCTCTTCCCCCCCTCTCTCTCCCTCTCTCTCCCTCTTCTCTCCCACCCCCTCTCTCTCTCCCTCTCTCTCTCTCCCCCCCTCTCTCCCTCTCCCTCTCTCCCTCTCCCTCCCTTGAATGTGATGTACCAGCGTGTCAGGCTGTGGCGATGTATTGTGTGTCGTACAAAGACAGATTCTCACTAACATAAATTGTAAATGTCAAAGGATATTTTCCCCTTCCCACTGCACAATACGAATCAATGGAAGGATGAGTTTGTGTGTGTGTGTGTGTGTGTGTGTGTGTGTGTGTGTGTGTGTGTGTGTGTGTGTGTGTGTGTGTGTGTGTGTGTGTGTGTGTGTGTGTGTGTGTGTGTGTCTATCTCAAATTATAACGTTATAATTTGTGGTATTATCAATGTTTGTGGGTTTTTTTAAGCATTGTTTATTTTTTGTGACGTATAATTTCGCTTATAGACCAAGAAGAAGAAAATTTCAACTGAATCTGAATATAGATAATGCGGAGAATAAGAAGAAAACACAACAACAACAGAAGAAAGAATAGAAAATTGTCTTAATATATTGTGAGTCAACATCTACATTTGACGCCACCTCATTTCCATTTAGTACATAAAGTCAGATTTAAACTCGCCTTGAACACCGCGCGCCACGTAATAAACTCTTAATAACTTCCTTGACACCGGTAGATACGCACAGGTAACCAGGTAGCAGGCCCCAAGGTATCCCCCTCCCCCTCCCCCATCCCCTGCGACCCCCCCTACCCCCATCCTCTGCCCCCCCCCCCCCGCCACTCGCCAGGGACCCGACTCACCTGTGATTAACTCGGACGATTCTGCTGATTTATCTTGACCCGCGGATAGGAAATCGATGCAACACAGATTAATCCGCCTTAATGTTGTCTGGTTCTTTTTCAATGAGCTTTGCGTCCCTGGAACCCCGTGTGTCCCCTCGGGAGGAAGTTTACTGGCAGACAGACACGCAGACATAGATACAGACACACACACACACACACACACACACACACACACACACACACACACACACACACACACACACACACATGCTTAGATATACTCGTCCATACCTGATTTTTGTTATACATAAGATTTGCCTCCATCTTACTACACACACACACACACACACACACACACACACACACACACACACACACACACACACACACACACAAGACACACACACAGACAGACAGACAGACAGACATACAGACAGACAGACAGAGACACACGTGCATACTGTACTGTAATACACGTCACCTTTAGTTTTGTTTTGCATTTCTTCGAAGCAAAAGCGTTAACAATGCATTTCTTTCCCTCCTTTCTTGTACCTCATTTCAGTTATACATATTCACGTGTCGTTAATTGATACTTTTATATACATGTAGTTCATTCCTCCATTCCAAAACTTGATATCCATTAAGTGTACGCCTACATTAGCATATCAGGAATTCCAAAAATTGCACAAATTGTAATAAAGTCGTAGGTTTACAGTCCTTTTCCTTCAATAGTTATCCCGTATTTAATTTGCATTGATCTTTTGCGGGATATTATGTAACACTTTAACACAACATTTGCCCCATTTTTTTCCCTGTTACCTGCTATCGAATCTTTAACACATACCTTATATTCGCTTCCTTGCTTCCTTCCATCATTCTAAAAAAATTCCTACACACGTTTTCACCTGAGTATTACCAAATAAATGATAAATATCTGAGAAGTATTCCATCAAGTTATTGTTTTACCTTTTTTTCTATTTATTTAGTCTCCTACTGTATATCTTATGTATGAGTTATGAATGATGTATTAGGTTACGTTGTTTGAGGCAGAACCCATAAAGGTCCTTTTTTCTTTTTTCTTATGTTTCCAAAGGGTGATTCTGGCGTAGTTTCATGCGGCACCGCGGTTGACTGATCATCTACTTCCATGTTTCAGCTGTAGGAGAGAGAGAGAGAGAGAGAGAGAGAGAGAGAGAGAGAGAGAGAGAGAGAGAGAGAGAGAGAGAGAGAGAGGATAAAAAACAGCAAACTTTTTATTTCATGCTTTTCGTGGTGTGGCTTAAACTATTTCTGGTCTTTCACGTCACGTCACAACTAAATCAAACACACATACGCATACACACACACACACACACACACACACACACACACACACACACACACACACACACACACACACACACACACACACACACACACACTCTTACCTATACAGGAGTAAAGGATTGTCACTCCCAGCTCCAACCAGGATTTATATAGGTCATAACTCCTCTGCTTTCATCCCGTACCTACATACTCTTCGCTAGATGAACAGTGGCATTACCTTAAAGGAGACAACCCCAAAGTTCACGAGAAAAGAACAAAGTGCCTGTATACACATCGCCCTTTGTATACCTAGTGGGGGGAAGATACTAAGGTAATTTAAGTATAGTTGCCCCATAAAAGCCATTAATGTTTGTTGAGAATCTTAAATTGTTGATCTCCATCCGGCCGGAGATTCGAACCCACGTCCTCTCAAACCTAATAGACCGCTAGGTGGTGAGCTGAGAGGTCCGCACAAGCCGCACAAATCAGACTTTCGGCAAAATATGACAAACTTTCTTGCTATTCATCCTGCCTCCCCATCCTTGTTCTCATTACCCTCTTCCCGCTCTTTCGTTACATTTTCGTGTTTTTTTTAAGTCATCATCATCATCGCTTTCCTCTTTCTCCTTCTCCTTCATCCCTTTCTTTGCCTATCTCCTAATCCTTGTTCTTATTACCCTATTCCCGCTCTTTCGTTACATTTTCGTGTTTTTTTAAGTCATCATCATCGTCTCTTTCCTCCTCCTCCTGCATCCATTTCTTTTGCCATCTCTTTTCTTCTTCTCTTCTTGCTCCTTCATCCCTTTATTTTCCTATCTCCTCCTCCTCGTCGCCTATTGTCATCATCATCATCATTTCTTTCCTCTCCTTCTTCATCCCTTTCTTTTCCTATCACTTCCTCCTCGTCGCCTCTTCTCATCATCATAATCTCTCCTCCTTCTAGCTCCTTCATCTCTTTCTTTTTCTATCCCCTCCTCCTCGTCCTCCTGGTCCTCCTGCACCGCCGTTAGCTGGAGGTGCAGGTTCGGCAGCGGCGCGGCAGCTGTCATCGGGACGGGGCAAAGCATTAGCCGGCTGGAGCCCCGCTGACGGTCGATACTGGAAGCTCATTACGGTAGGGGAGTCGACCGCCCGTGACCCGCAGCGGCCCGCCCACCCGAAGCCCACCCACCCCACCCGCGTCTCACCCGAAGCGTCTCCCCCCCACCCATGACCCATCCCCTGCCCCACTTCGCTTTCTAACTAGCTACTTATTCATATTACCACTTGTTCATTCACCTTACTAGTCATTCCTATTGTCTAGTTGTATTGTCATCAGATCATTAGGTAACTGACTATGTTAATTAGCTGATTAGTTAGTCATTCGTTAGTCATCTTGATAGTCATTATATTACTATCATTCTATCATTCGTGTTCAGTTAACTATCTGTTATTTTGTATCCTTATTTTGTCATTATATTAACTATCATTCAATCAGTAGTGTTCAGTCAACTATCTGTTATTTTAGATCCTCAATTTGTTCTTGTTTAGTTAGTTGTTCATTTTGTTCACTTTAATAACTTATACATCCATAATTTTTTGTTGTTCGGTCAGTCAGTCAGTCAGTGAAACAAAAAATATTTTAGTTAATTTTTCGTGCAGTCAGTGATTTGTGCTGACTAAATTAAGGCTTCAGTATCTTATCAAATAGTCGAGCGGTCAGTCAGTAAGTCAGTCAGTGCAGCACGTCCCTAATCAGTCAGCCTGTAAATAATAAGTCAGCAGGAAGATAGACATTCAGGAATTCGCATGTTTTCGTCATTAAATCAGTCCACCATTCAGTCGAGTCATCCAGCAGGCGTGTAGTTAGCGTGCAAAAAGGTTATTGGGCTCGTTAATTATTCCGTCACTCACTAATATAATCAACCAATTTATCAGGACAGGTTCAGGCTCTCCTTTCCGTCTATATTAATGTGCATTCCGGACATTCCTCAACATTCCTGACTAATTCTCCACCATCAGTAATTCCTTGGAAACAAATGGACCTGTCTGTTACTTGTCCAGTCGACTGTATGATGGAGACTGTTGATAGACTGTTTACCCTTCATAACCTATACAGTCACTCAGTTAATTTCCTCAAGAATTTAGTGAGGTTCTTCAAAGGTATAATTTTCAGAACTGAATCACTATCTTCGTTATCAGTCGTCTCGTAAGATTGTCAGTGCAAATTTCTACTCTAAATATATACGCATGTACGCACCTCTCACTTGCATTTGCGTGTGTATTTTTTATTATACGCATCTATGTCATCCATAAATAGTCTTTAACAACCACATAAAGCGTCTGTATTCTCACTCCATCCATCGAAGCATCCACCTAGATATTCCCACAAACGTGCCTTTTCAATCATCCATCAAGCTTCCCACACTCACGCTCTCCCCACAGGAAACTCTCCCCTCTATTCCCCTCTTCCACCTCTATATCCCCTCACTCCCCTTCTTCCCCTCTCACTCCCTCCCTCTCCCCTTCTTCCCCTCTCACTCCCTCCTCCCCTGCATCTCTCCCCCTCTCACTCCCTCCCTTTCCCCTTTTTCCCCTCTCACTCCCTCCTCCCCTGCATCTCTCCCCTCTTACTCCCCCCCCCCTTCTTTCTTCCCCTCACTAAACTACCTCACTCCCTCACCCTTCGAGTCAGTCAACTGAAACTACCCAGGGTTAATCAGGGAGAGCCATGATGACCCTCCTGTGACCAAAAGCCTCCGAGGACGACTCACGACCACCAGGGACTTAACAACCAATTTGATCAAGTAAACCAGGAATCCAACTTAGCTTAACAGTTACGTATAGTCTTCCTGTCTCGTGGGGAAGAACATGAAACTTATATATGACTGAAAAATAAGGAAAATGTGAGGGTTAGATGAATATGTGGAGATGTAGGGATGAATAGGAAGGATTACGTGACTGTTCGAATGAGGGATAAGGTATTAACCCCTTCACACCCAGATCATTCCTTTGCTATATATAAAATCGTCTGTTGTTAGCCATAAAATTACAAAAAGGAACTGAATACACCAAATAAGTTAGTCGACAAGGATACTAAACAGGTCATATCTATAAAAGCTTGCTTATATTCACTAAAAATCGTCTTATGGTACCCCCAAAGTACAATGGAAATTACGTTTTGGGTTTCAAGGGTTAAGGACAGAAATAGGTGTGTTTGTGGATAGGAACCCGCTGCACCGGAACTCTTGATTGGTAAACATTGGCGTGTGTTTGTGATACGATTATTTGTGTGTGTGTGTGTGTGTGTGTGTGTGTGTGTTGTGTGTGTGTTGTGTGTGTCTGTGTGTGTGTGTATGTGTGTGTGGTGGAGGGATACTTATCGGTGGTGAAGGGATGGTTGTGGTGGAGTTACGCCTCAATTATCTCCATCACAATCGATTTTTAACCCATTGCTAACGCTGTTATTACTAGGACAACCACCACCACCACCACCACCACTACTTCTACCACCCACGACAGCTGCTACTACCACTACCACTATAACAACTACCACTATTGTCACTGTACTGTACCTGCTATCTGTTGGTGTTTCTTATGTTATTTCTATTCTACACTGCTACTACTACTACTACTACTACTATCACTACTTTTTTCTACGTATTACCACTACGATACCAACGACTACTACTACAACTGCTACAACTTATTCGACCTATTATCATTACTTCTTCCATATACTACTGCTACTTTTTCTACGTATTACTACTACTTCTACCTACCATTACTACTACAACAACAACTACTATACTATATACTACTACCACAACTACTACTACTACTACTGCTACTACTTTTCTACCTACTACTACTACGACTACTACTACTACTACGACTACTACTACGACTACTACTACTACTACTACTACTACTACTACTACTACTACCATCAATCACCCACAACAGCACTATAAAAAAAAAGCTAATTATATTTTCATTCCTGACTATCGATTCTCGTGTACATATGAAAGGTAATTATAAGGTTGGGAGGGAGTCCGGGTTGGCTTATGTCACACGGTTGTCTGCTGACGAGTGTTGAAGACCGTCAGCTGAGAGAGAGAGAGAGAGAGAGAGAGAGAGAGAGAGAGAGAGAGAGAGAGAGAGAGAGAGAGAGAGAGAGAGAGAGAGAGAGAGAGGGGCGTGGGATGGATGTGAGAGTAACCGTTGCTAGTAAAAGTTTGGCGTCTCTCGTATTAAAACATAATAATATAAGGAAGCTACAAGAGGCCATGATACCTAGACATGGTAGTTCCTGTTACAAAGAACACAAATCATATTGATGTATTGTTGTCAGGAGGAAGGAACAGAAGCAAGGATGGTGTCAATTGTTATAAGGTAGATTTTTTTTTAAGCTATGTGATAAAATTATTGTTACTCAGTTGATAGCGTTTCTGTATAAAGTTATAAGTGTTGTGTTCTTAGTTAAGTCTTGTTTGTGTAAGATTCAGTCAATCAGTCAGTCAGTCAGTTAAAGCAGCCTCACCTTGACACTATCAACGTAAGATTTACAACCTGTCCTAAACTAACTATCTAACGCAAATCTATATAAAAAGAAAAAAATAGCACTATGATAATATTCCATTTTGTCTTCTTTCCATCCTCTTTTTCTTCCTTCCATCCTTTTTTTTCTCTATTCCTTCCCTACCCTTCTATCACATTCTTCCATTCCTTCCCTCCCTCCCTCCCTCTCTTCCTTCCTTCCCTTCCCTTCCCTTCCCTTCCCTTCCCGCCCTCTCACCTGGCTACCGTGTGCAGGAGGTGGTAATTACCGCATAGGTAATAATAGGAATTTTGTCACACGCATGCGCAGCTTAGGAAACGAGGGGGAGGAGGAGGAGGTGGAGGGGGAGGAAGAAGAGGAGGATGAAGAGGAAATCAAGAGCGAATACAGTGGCGTTTTGTACTATGAAAAAAGGGGGGAAGGAAGAGGATGCAAGTGTTATGTCATTACCATAGATATAATACGAAGCTTAGAGTAATAATAGAAATGAAATAGACAAAAATAAAGCAATAATAAAAGAAATACACTCACACTACTAAAGTTATCCAATAAATCATCAAAAACACTAATACTTGAGAGTACTTTTGTGGTATCTACTTCCTCCCCCTCCTCCTCCTCCTCCTCCTCCTCCTCCTCCTCCTCCTATTCCTCCTCCTCCTCCTCGAGTCCTGAAGTGTATCGTGTGGGTATGGAAGGGACCAGGCATCCATTACATCCATTAACAGTTCATCTCGCCCCATTACTCGTCCCCGGAGGAAGGGTAATGGGAGGGGAAGGGAAGCAAGAGGAATGGAGGGACGGGACGGCAGCCAAGGAGGGTTTGAAAGGGAGGAAAGAGAGTAAAGGAGAAAATAAGAAGAAAACAGGAAGAACATATGTCGGAGAAGAGAGAGAGAGAGAGGAGTTTAAAATTTTATGAAGGGAGGGTCGGAAGGGCAGTAATGGAGCTCTTATTTGGTTCGTTAAGTAAACACATCAACATCATTAGCAACATTCACTACTACTACTACTACTACTACTACTCTGCTGCTACTACTACTACTACTACTACTACTACTTCTACTTTAAAACCAAGTGCATATACTGGACGGTGTTGCACAGTTGCTTGGGGTTTCTTACCTCTACCTCTGTGTGGCGTGATGTGCAATCCTTAATATTAGTTTTATTATCATAACTTTGGTCGTCTTTATCATTATTTTTATTATCAATACCATTATAACAATTCCTAATCACCAATTTTATTCACTTATTCTATTTTCCCTGTCATTTTCTCTTAACATTCAACGAAATAATACATACACAATTCTCCTCCTCTTTTGTATTCACATCACTGGGTAGCTTCACCATATTGCTTCTTCAGCATGCGCCTTTTATGTATGCTTTAAAAGGCGATATTGAAGTAGGTGGATGGGACAATTTGAGGCTCTCGTACTGTAGTTGCTTATTTGACATCTGCCAAGAACATGTTTATATCCTGTCGATAACTTATTGCATCGCCTTATTTGTAAGTAGGAGAGTGGATGCGTCCCTCTGGCGGATTAAAACGGAAGCTTTCACTCATGCATTCATTCATAAGTTGTAAGTAGTAGCAGTGGTAGTAATAGTAATGGTTGGGAAGGGCAAAGAGTGGATGATCCCATGTTATTAGGGACTTTAAATAATGCAGTTACCTTGAAACTTGGGCCTTCCTGCGTCTGTGGTGTGTGTGTTTTTATGTGTATGTTGTGTGTGTGTGTGGGTGTGTGTGTGTGTGTGTGTGTGTGTGTGTGTGTGTGTGTGTGTGTGTGGGTGTGTGTGTACCAGGTAGATAATGCGAAATAGGATACACACACACACACACACTGACAGAGAGAGAGAGAGAGAGAGAGAGAGAGAGAGAGAGAGAGAGAGAGAGAGAGAGAACAAGGAAAAACGTAGAGAAAATTCACCTTCACAGAAACCGGAGCACCAGCAATATGGGCCACATAGATAAGACACACCTAGGAAACGCACCTGTACACCCAGACCCCCCCTTCACCCCCTCCTCAACCCCTACAGGAGGAGAGCACAAAGGCGTGTATGAGGCCCTATGGTCGTCCATCGCCGCCCCTCCACAAGTCAGCCTCTTCAAAGCCCTCCCGCGGACCGAGCACAATACACCCCTGGCCCCTGACACCCCGGAGGCTCCTAGACGCCCTGCAGGGATGCACACAATGCTCCCGCTAACGGCCTCCTTAATGTTGATAAAATGGTCCTTAGTGGCCGTGTTATGGTCGTTAGTGGGCAGTCGTGTACCCTAAGACGCGGAGGATTTCACCGGAGGAGCCTGGGAGCATCAAGAAGGAGGCGGTGAGGGTGTTAAGTGCCCCTGGAATGCCCTCGTAAGGTGGAGCGAGATGGCCCGCTGAGGAAACCTGTCCACTTGAGTCTCGACATTTACATAGACTTTCCCTCGTTGATCGTATCTCTTCGGCGCGTCGTCAAGATTTTTCGTGTTTTTTGTTTATGTTAGTTCATGTGTGTTTCCTCTTTATGTTAATTATCGTCTGACAGGTTGTTTGTTTCTCCAAGGCTGTAGGTCGTCGCGGTGAATTTTGTCATTTTTTTCAGGTTGAGTTCTTGAAAAATTTCTCGTTTTAGGTAATGTCTCCCTTTTTTCCCTCTTAAGGCGTATCAATTTTGTTTGTTTAGATTTTTTAATGGGGTTATTCTTCTATGGGAAAATTTTACGTGGCCATTTATAACTATTCCATTACATATACTTTCTTTGCTTGGTATGTTCAGTTCAGTAAGTGTACCGGAGTTACTTCTGGGAGAATTTCAATGCGTGTGAAGTGAGCGAGTGACCCATTTTTCGATTATAGATCAGCCAATTAATCACACACACACACACACACACACACACACACACACACACACACACACACACACACACCACACACACAAAGCTGTCTCACGTCTCTAAGGAAAAAGTTGTTCATATATATACATGGCAAAAAATAGGAGAAAATTCAGTTCACACAGTTCACAGTCCCTCCTTTCGTTACACTTGGACCTCAAATCACATAGGAAAGTCATGTTTGGGTGGTGTCTTAGTTGCTATCAAAGGGCGGGACGGAGGGGAGTGAACGAGGGGAGAGGAGGCAAGAAGGGGGAAGGAAAGTGAGGAGGACTGAGTCAGGGAGAGGGTGGATGAGGTTAGGAGAATATTTCTGTGTATTATAACGAAAATATAACATGAGATTGAAGAGGAGGAGAATGAGAGGGAAGATCAGACAGTAAAAGAATGATATTAAGACCAATGAGAGAGAGAGAGAGAGAGAGAGAGAGAGAGAGAGAGAGAGAGAGAGAGAGAGAGAGAGAGAGAGAGAGAGAAATAGGGGGGAGGGTAAAACAAGGCAATTGGAAGTAGTACAGGTTCTCATCCTCACCTACCCAATTCAGACCTTCACCTCACACTCCCTCTTCCTCCCTTCACTTCCCTCCCTCCCTCCCTCCTTCCAATAGTCACTCGTTCACTATCAGAAAATTGTTCAGTTAACCGCATATCCGCTTCCTATACCCCTAGTGCTTCCCACCGGCTGGCTTTTCTTCTTTTTTTTGCATGTATATCCACTGCTTTAACAACACACACACACACACACACACACACACACACACACACACACGTCTCCCAGAATATCCTATACCTCCAGATATATATAGTTTTTTTGTGTTTTGTCCCAGTTTATGTAATATGGAAATAAGAAAAAGATGGAAGAGTAAAAGGAAAGAAGGAAAGGAGGTGGAGAGGGAAGAGAGGTGTGTCAAGAACTTCCTCTTACTCCTCTATATATACCTGTGTGTGTGTGTGTGTGTGTGTGTCTAAATACCTTTCATCATGCACATGTGGGAGATGAAGATGCCGAGCTTGATAATGACAACGCAGAAATATGAGCTGCGAATACGTATTTATTTCTCTGGTTTTTGAGGTAATGATTCTCCTGGTTAATTTGATTTGGCATATTTTTGACGGTTTGTGTATTTCTGATTCTTATTTTAACTTGATGTGGGATATAACAGAGGCGGCAAAAAAGTTGAACAAGTAGTCTGAAAGTAAAATCCGCAGGAAGTCTTTGAGGATAAATATATAAATGGAAAATATATGTATACACTGGTTGGTTCTTTTAGTTTTGTGTAGAGAATGGTGTTAGAAGGGAGGGTGGGAACTGGGAGTATAAGGGAGTGTCTCTTAGCGGTGATAGATGGGAGTGAGGAGATGAGAGGAGTGCAGGAGTGAGTGATAATTTAGAGACAACTGTATGGATGAAGGAAGATTAATAGTAGGAAGATTGTGGGAGCTTGAGGTAGTGTGGGAAGGAGGGAAAGTGTTAGAGAGAGAGAGAGAGAGAGAGAGAGAGAGAGAGAGAGAGAGAGAGAGAGAGAGAGAGAGAGAGAGAGAGAGAGAGAGAGAGAGAGAGAGAGAGAGAGAGAGAGAGTGTGTGTATGTGTGTGTGATTCAAGTTGGAATGCACCTTTTGCCTTAATTAAGTGGCAATTAAAGTTAATCGTTTCTCTGATGTGGTTCTAAATATTTACTTTTTATCATTTTATCAAATAATTGACCTCGTTATTTTTTTTTCGTAGTGCAGAATTCATATATTTGATCTTATTGGCACTTATTTTTCTTAGTAATATACGCAAACGCACTGTAAATAATCTCGCAAGTATTTTATATTTTACTACAACCTTACAACATACCATAAACTAAGTTACATTCAAGGGTTCTTAATGTCTTATAAATCTTCATTAATAACAAAACTATGTAAACAATTCTTCATATACGTATTTGTTATGAAATTACACTAGACTAGTTTTCATATAATGTATATCTTGAGGGGAAGAATTTCAGTTATTGGCGTTAATTATGAAAAAAAGTAAAACCTAAAGAAGAAGTAAAAAATATAGTAACCTAAAGTACCCTAAAAAAAGATAAAAAGTTAAACATTTGGGAGACGGCAAAGGGAAGAGGGAAAAAGGAAGGGGAAGGTGAAGGTATACTAGAGTGGGCGGGAGGCAGGGAGGGAAAGATGTGGGCGTGATGGTGGGCGTGAGGCGCAGGTGAGGGCTGAGAGGAAGGTGATGGATGTTGACAGCCTTGTGATGGTTTTTAGGGATGAACAGAGCAAAAAGGAAAGGAAATAAGCTCAGAAATGGATGTAGTAACTGTCGGTATATTTGTACGATGCGATAATGGACGAGTTTTTTTTGGGGGGGGGGCTGTGTGTGTGTGTGTTGTGTGTGTGTGTGTGTGTGTGTGTGTGTGTGTGTGTGTGTGTGTGTGTGTTGGTGAAAAGTAGGCCAAGTAATGATCCATGAGAACGAATATTTCGCTTTTTTTCTAGATATGTTCTATTTCTTATCATTGTTTTCCCATCACTACGTATCACTCACTCATCTTTGTCCGTTTTAATTCATACCAACAACCAGTTCACCGTACTTCCCTCCTCCTCCTCCTCCTCTTCTCAAATTTCCTCTTATCGTCCCCACAATCCACAGCTTTAATGGTAAAACTAATGTCAGTCAGTGGTGCATGTGTAAGTGTGTGTGTGTGTATGTGTTTTTTATATCGAAGCATGCGATCTGAGACACACACACACTCACACACACACACACACACACACACACACACACACACACACACACACACACGTTATATATACAGCGTATGTAAGATTGTATCAGGAAACATAATATTCATTGTTCTTCAAATCGAAATGCCATTGTTCTTCTTTCAGTCTTATATCAAACGCTGCAACATCAAACTGCAAACAAATCAGGAGCAAATAATCAGGTGAATAAATAAATAAAGAAAAATATTGCATGCGTTACAGGAACAAGACATGTAACCGCAAAGAGCAGTAGAGATGGAAAATAATAACGAAGAGAGTGAGAGATTTTAAGATAAAGCAAGAGTATACAGTAAACCCCCCTAAATCGAACCAGTATAATTCAAACTTCGGATAATTCGACCTGTTTCAGGCCAGTTCAAAATTTTCAATAAATTTCCATAATTCGAGCAAGTTTGAATCATCCTTAGCCTTACTAGTGGGAGTCCGACCTCTCCCATGCGGTGCGTGCCGTGGCTGCTCAGCATGATCTGATAGATGATGTATTTTTTAATTATCGTATAAATACAATAGGGGGAGGAAGAAGGCGGGAGGGGGAGGAGGAAGAAGGGAGAGGAGGAGGAAGGGGGAGGGGAAGGAAGGACGAGGAGTAAGGACGGGAGAGGGGGAGGAGAAGGAAGGAGGTGGGACAAGGAAGGGAGGAGAGGAGGACGAGGAAGGAGGAGAAGAAAGGGAGGAGGAAAGAACTTTTTTTTAAAGTATCCTTCGCTCTGTATACAATCTTTCAGAATCCTTCACGGGAATCTTCACTCCTTCACGCATCCTACAGGAGTCATGGGAGGGCATTAAAACTCCCTCAAGATTCCTATAGTATTCCTAGATTTTTATAAGTACTTTGACAATCGCATGGGTGGCTCAAATAGGGATTGATAATAATATTACTAATACTGAAAATACTATTACTGATCATTGTATTGAAGTAATGATTAATCTAGCAATGCCTATCATATTTTTATGTATTGTAGTAAGTTTGATCTAATTTGTGATTTCTAAGGAATATCTGGAAGTATCATGTCATTTTGAATTGGCTGAAATAGGGACTTCTAATCATTGTAACTGAAAACTGACTCCAGATTCGTGTTCAGCATGCCTGAAAACTGCTGGGAACTAATTTTTAAGCAAATCTATTTTAAAAAAAATATTGCATATTTTGCAAGGGGTATGCCTTGATTTTTTTTTAAATCACGTTTTTTTCAATAACTAAAAAACTATGGCAGATAACTGCAACATGTATAGAGAAGTAAATATGAAGTAGATAGGCTATCATTAGGCGTAAAGCAAAAAAATATTGATTGGTAAATAACCGAGAAAATGGCATATTCGTACATTTATACAAAATATCAATTTTCTCGACTACCATGAGGTGTTTTGACAAGCCGATTACTGTATCATGTAGAACACCTCAAGATGAACATTTGTTACTTCGATAAGTTTTCTACGACGTATAGTTTTGCGGCAAAATAACAAAAACCTGATCGTCGTCAATTTTGGAATGTTTTTGAGCAGCCAGAAATCCGAAAATATTTTTTTTCGATAGATAATTGGAAATGCCGGGGATAAAATTGTAGATAACCATTTACAATAACTTTTGATGGGTAAGTGTGGCTGTGTGAGAAGCAAGTTGTGAGCTGAACGCGCTATAGCAAATATGTAAGTTTATAATTCAGAAACCGTTCATGATAGGTCAGTGTAGACGCGAGACCAGTGTTGCCACCTCAGTGTAGGGGAAGGGACTAACTCTATATGATTTTCACGCAAAATAATATATCATACTTCTAGTTTAAAGTAGTTTTACTTTGAAAATCGCAAGTTAGACTGAGGCTAAGAACAAAAAATAGAAATTGCAACCCAGCATAGTTTATTAACATCTACATACATACATACATACCTTAACATTTCCATTATAATACCCGCCTCCATAAAAACAAAAATAATAATCAAATTAAAAAGTATGTAACTGCATTAAAAAAACTCCTTTAAAAATGAAATGCTTTGGCAATAACAGAACTCTTGCAATATATTATGCATTCCTTCTCCTTCTTCTCTCCTTCAGTATCTTCATCTCCCTCCAATCATGTTATCCCCCCCTCGACATACCCATCTCCCCCCTCACCGCCTCACCTGGGCATCACCGCCGCTAATGACCCTCCTCCTACCTGGCAGGTGGTTATATTGCAACTTTATGGCGCCGCCTCGAGAATATTTCACGGCGACACAATAACTCAGCTTTAATCACATGAAGCAAAACGGCAACTAACGCGCCGTGGTCGTCACATCGTCTGTTACGGCGGGAGACTCGAGGCAGGGAGAGAGGCTGGGAGGGAGGCAGGCTGAGGCACAGGGAGGCAGGGAGGGAGGCAGGCAGGGAGGGAGCCTGGTAGGGAGGCTGGGAGGGAAGCAGTCTGGGGCACAGGGAGGCAGGAAGGGAGGTAGGCAGGGAGGGAGGCTGGGGCACAGGGAGGCTGGGATGGAGGCAGGGAGGGAGGCAGCTGAGAGGAGGGGAGGTGCGCGGGTGCGAGATGGTAAAGTACGCTTGTCGACCGTCTTTTGTCCCGCCATTACCCTCGCACCAGGTGATCCGCCCTTCACCCCACACTTATACCCATCTCCCTGCCTCCCTCTCTCCCTTCCTCTCCCTTCCTCCCTCTCTCCCTTACCTCACTCTTACCTCTCCCTCCCTTCCGCGGCCGGCCACCACGCCCGCCACACCGCACCTTCTGAACAGCTCGCCGCCGCCGCCCTTCGCACATCATTAGCAACGCGGCGGAACATTTGGCGACAATTACCACCACAAGCACAAGGGCCGCGTGGGAAGTGTGCTAAGGGTGTGTGTGTGTGTGTGTGTGTGTGTGTGTGTGTGTGTGTGTGTGTGTGTGTGTGAGTTTCCTTGGTATTATTTCCCTATTTTGTATATCTTGTGCCTCAATACGCCAGAGGAAGGGGGTATAGGGCAGCAGGTAAGGGCATAATGGGGCAGGAGCGAGGCGGGACGGGTCAGCCTTTCCCCAGGACGTCCTCAGCGGGGCGCCAGGGTAAGTGATCCGTCACGGGACCCAGCGCGACGGGACGGCTTGCCCTTAAGTGATTTAAATAAAGAAAACTTTCATCAGGGGACTTCACGGCTCATCGTGGCGCGTCACAACACCAGCGGGGGAGCGAGGGGCGGGCGGGACAGACCACCTGGGGGAGGACGTGGCCGCAGAGGAGCTCCAAGGTCGCCGGAAGCTCCTCTCGCATTACCTTTTTGTGCAATGGTGCTGTCGTGTCCGGCGGTACAGATTGACGGAGCTTCTTCCCTCCGGCGAGACCAGCTGAGAGGAAGAGGAGGAGGAGGAGGGGGGGAAGGAGGAGGAGAGGGGAGGAGGAGGAGGAGGGGGAAGGAGGAGGAGGAGGAGGATAAAGACGATACAGGATGAAGGAAATCAAAGACGAATGAAGTTATACAAGTTCATCCTCTTGCCATTCACAAATCATATTCAATGCTGAGGTTTAGCTTCATTCTCTTAAAAAAAGGAATGATGCAGTTTTTAGATAGCACACACGCACACGCACACACACACACACACACACACAGAGACACACACATACACACACACACAGACACAGACACACACACACACACACCACACACACACACCACACACACGACGCACACACGCAACGACACGCACGCACGCACACACACACACACACCAGACACACACACGCACCACACACGCACGCACGCACGCACGCACGCACACGCACAGCACGCACGACACAGCACACCACGCACGCAAGGCGCAAGTCGCGGTCAAGCATCAGCGCAGACAGGTATGGGAATGACAGGTGGGTACACAGGAGAAGGAGGGAATGAAGGAGGACAAGAGAGAGAGAGAGAGAGAGAGAGAGAGAGAGAGAGAGAGAGAGAGAGAGAGAGAGAGAGAGAGAGAGAGAGAGAGAGAGAGAGAGAGAGAGAGAGAGAGAGAGAGAGAGGATGTGTGTCTGTAGGTGACAAGTGATGGTAAAGGTGACGATAATATCAGCTAATTGTGGAGGTAATTGGCAGGAAGTGGCGGTGTTGGTCGTGGTGGTTAGTGTTGAAGTGATACCAATAACACGGCTTGCTGCTTGTTGTTGTAGTAAAAACTATACAAGTGAGTTAGTGACTTGTGGTAGTCATGAATAGCAAGGACGAGGCATGGAAGGAGTTGATGAAGGGAGAAGAAGAAAGAAGAAGAAGAAGAAGAAGAAGAAGAAGAAGAAGAAGAAGAAGAGGAGGAGGTGGAAAAGAAGAAGATACTAATGGTTATGATTGAAGTAGTAAGAAGTTCTAAGTGACGAAAAGTAAAGAGGATTCGTTCGTTTTTTGTGTGTCAACTGTTAATATTAATATCTCGATTCTATATAACTAAGAGATATATTCAGGTAAAAAAATACTGTACGAGGAAGTAATAGATAATAGTAAGGAAAAGACAGACAGGAAACAAGAGAAGATACATAAGACAGGCTAATTATGAGGGAAGAAAGTGAAAAATGTAAAAGAAAACTGATATCGAGGCGAAATTTAATACAGAGTAAGATGAATGAAAGACCTTATGAATCAATGGAGTGTGTGGTGAGGACTGTGGTGAAGGAGGAGGAGTTGGGGAAGGAAGAGGAAGAGGAGGAGGAGGAGGGGAAGGAAGAGGAGGAGGAGGAGGAGGAGGGGAAGGAGGAGGAGGAGGGGAAGGAAGAGGAGGAGGAGGAGGAGAAGAAGGAGGAAAAGGAGGAGGGTTGTGGAGTGACCTTGGCCACGGCAGGTAATTGTGTCCCTGGATGGCAGTTCTCAAGGTGTTTCTTCTCTGTTGCGTTTATGGTGTGTCCTTCCCTTCTCTCTCTCTCTCTCTCTCTCTCTCTCTCTCTCTCTCTCTCTCTCTCTCTCTTCTCTCTCTTTCTTTTTTTTTCTCTCTCTCTCTCTCTCTCTCTCTTCTCTTTTTTCTCTCTCTCCTCTCTCTCTCCTCTCTCTCTCTCTCTCTCTCTCTCTCTCTCTCTCTCTCTCTCTCTCTCTCTCTCTCTCTCTCTCTCTCTCTATCTCTTCTCTCTTTCTCTCATTCTATAACGATTATCTAAAGTAATTGTTCTAGATAGTGAATAAAAGTAACAAATATTTAATTAAACATCGTAAATTGCCAACCACTGTTTAATGAATAGCAAATAATAGCAAGCATCAAATCAGATAAAAAAAAACCCATCCTATAGACTTACTTCATCTCTCAAACTTGCATAATAAGTTAATCTAGAAACACGAAGGTGACGAGAAATGAATACTATAAAAAGAATGTATGTTAAGTAAGGACAATAAGAACATTAGAAGGATACGGAGAGGAATAAGCAACAAAATGACTGTAATCAAGCGTTTTATTTATTTCTTTACTTTTTTTGCCTTTTCTTCCTGAACGAGCTATGGTTATCGTGCGTCCTTGAATCTGGTGTTTCCTGAGCTGAGGACTTTGATCAACCACCGTGATGTCTTTCTGTCTGTTTGTATGCCTGTCTGTATGTCTGTTTGGTTGCTTGTCTTTCTGTCTGTCCTGTCTGTATGTCTGGCTGTCTGTTTGTCTGCCTGTCTGTATGTCTGTTCGGCTGTTTGTCTTTCTGTCTGCCTGTCTGTATGTCTGGCTGTCTGTTTGTATGCCTGTCTGTATGTCTGTTCGGCTGCTTGTCTTTCTGTCTGTCCTGTCTGTATGTCTGACTGTCTGTTTGTATGCCTGTCTGTATGTCTGTTCGGCTGTTTGTCTTTCTGTCTGTATGTCAGGCTGTCTGTTTGTATGCCTGTCTGTATGTCTGTTCGGCTGTTTGTCTTTCTGTCTGTCCTTTCTGTATGTCTGGCTGTCTGTTTGTCTGCCTGTCTGTATGTTTGTTCGGTTGTTTGTCTTTCTGTCTGTCCTGTCTGTATGTCTGGCTGTCTGTTTGTATGCCTGACTGTATGTCTGTTTGGTTGTTTGTCTTTCTGTCTGTCCTGTCTGTATGTCTGGCTGTCTGTTTGTATGCCTGTCTGTATGTCTGTTCGGCTGTTTGTCTGTTCGGCTGTTTGTCTTTCTGTCTGTCTGTCTGTATGTCAGGCTGTCTGTTTGTATGCCTGTCTGTATGTCTGTTCGGCTGTTTGTCTTTCTGTCTGCCTGTCTGTATGTCTGGCTGTCTGCTTCTGGTTATGTGTGCGAACGCGTTGTCACTCATCATTCCGTGCACATAATACGATACGTTGCTTGCAGAAGAAAAAATAAATGCAAAATAGAAAGACTAGTACGTACATTTGTAAGTAAATGATACCTAGAAATTATTAGGGCAATGGTATGATAAGGAAGTGCGGTTTGGGGACGAGGAAATGACAGACATGAGACAGGAAACACGGCGCGGCGATGATACACTGACACACACACGACAAACTGCCGCCTTGTACAACGCCACGACTCACACTTAGATCTGCTCGACTGGCGATGTTAAATATGACGTGTTGTACAATGTATGACACTTCCGGCGACGATGAGGATGATGATGGGTGCGGTAATTGAGGTGATGATGTTGATGTTGAGGAATATAATAATGTCTGAACACGGTTTTTTTCATGTAATTTTAACAAACGCATTTTTTTGTTCACACGTTTAAAGATAATTAACCCTTAAAAAATCATGTTTTGTGTTTTTTTTTGTGTTTTTTTGTGATTAATATCTGTTTTTTCATTTGTGCTGCTTAAGAATTTTCTGTTAATGTTTGAGTACTATTAATTCTTCTCTTTATTCCTCATGATAAAGTTCTGGTTTAGGGAAGGTAAAGTAATAAAATCTTGCAACTAGATTAACTCTAAGACTGATTATTTGAGAGGGAAATACCTTTTTTTCTGGAATTGTCGTTTGTATCAATTAGAAAAACTATAGAAAAGGGAAAAATAGGAAATAGGAATAGGAAATATATAATAGGAAAATATGAATAATAATGAAAGTGATGATAAATATCTTAAGAAATAATGGTGCGGACAGAGGAAAAAGTGAAAATATCAATAGAACTCAAATATAAATGATGTTATTTATTTTTTAGATCCATGTGTTATTATGTTAATCTACAACACTATACAAAATAACTATCATAGCATTATCACTGAAGAAAATAACAGCATGTCAGAAAATTGAAACACCAGAAATAACCACCAAACAAACAAAAACAAACAAACAAACAAGCAAAAAGTAACATTTGGTAACGAGAAAATAATATTCGTGCCGCCGTAACGCCTCTGTCATTTAGGCCAAAAAATGAGAAAGTTAATGAGATGAATGAGATAAAAAAAGAGAAAGAGAAATTTGCGACTCATTATGACACACTATATCGCCGCCTGACGTGACTCGAAATACGAAGAAATGACGTAATGTTATGAGTGACGTCACAACAACAAGCCTTAATGCCATTGTTTGCCTGTGTAGAGACGGGATTACACGTTTATACATGTTTTTTTACCTTGTGTTTTTATGTATTTTTATATTCTTTTGTTATCTCCGTTTTAGGTCTTTTTCGTGTCCACAGTGTTTGTCTTGATGTTGAAAAGTCACGTGACAGATTTGTTGATGGATAGATATTTTTCCTGGTCTAGATTTCCATATTTTGCTATCAAATTATTACCTTTATTATGGATGTTTAGTCTTCTCTGATTGTTTTGTACTGTAAGTTTTATGTGTGTGTGTGTGTGTGTGTGTGTGTGTGTGTGTGTGTGTGTGTGTGTGTGTGTGTGTGTGTGTGTGTGTGTGTCTGTGTGTGTGTGTTGTGTCAAGTTGTGAATAAAGCGTCTCGTTGGTGTAGAGAAAGAAGGAAAAAAAAGCCGGTTTGTTTTCCTTCCTATTTATGAGAGATGATCAAAGGACATGAGAGATATTAACGTCCTCTTGAAAATTCTCACACACACACACAAACACACACACACACACACACACACCTCATCCCAGCACCTCGCTCCTCTCACCCCCAACCCCTCTCCTCCTTCACCCCTCGTAACCTCACCATCTCACCTGATAGAGATTTATACCAATACTTTGTCTTCCTTACCCCCTCTCCCCCTTCCTTTAACCCCTTCCCCTTTCCCTCCCTCCTTCCCATACCCCTCTCCCCTCCCTTCCCCCCTTCACCTCCCTCCCTACATCACAAGTGGAGCCATTGCGATAGATAAATCATCCCATATACCTCTCTACCAATCAGCCTCACGCCTCTCCTTTGACCTGTAAGCTTAACCACCAATGGGAAGAGAGATTGTAGTCCTGTAATTACCCGAGGCCGGCATTTTTGGGAGGACGGAATCCCATGCACGTGTGTGATAAATCATTCTCGCCGTAATATCTGAAGGGGGAAATGTCACGCCGCGCAGAGTCAAGATGTGTATAGATCATCGTCATTCTTTAATCGTATATAGAGAGGAAGGTGTGTGTGTGTGTGTGTGTGTGTGTGTGTGTGTGTGTGTGTGTGTGTGTGTGTGTGTGTGTGTGTGTGTGTGTGTGTGTGTGTGTGTGGAAGAGTGAAGTTATTGCGAATGTCTTTTTAATTGAATCGAAGTGTTTCCTACCGTGCAAAAATAGATAAAAAAAACCTACTTAGAAAGGAAGAGGATGCGAGATGAACTTATCGAGGTTATCAAATGGGCGAAAAGGGTTCAACAAAGGAGATAATGATATGGTTTTAATAGTGAAGGAGCAGGGGAGGAGGATACATATAAGGATAATGTATCAAGCTAGGTGAATTCAGATGCAAGAAAACTGGAACTAGGTCACGTATGGAGTGGTGGATGGGTAAAACAAACTTAGCATTCTGGTTGTGAATGTGTGAAATTACTCCATCCATATTTTCCTTTTTTTCACGTATTTCTTCCAACACAAAGAAGTAGACTATTCCCTTTGAGCACAACATCTAAACTTGACAGAATCGACGACAGGAAGGTGTTAACTAAGCGTATATTTAATAAATCTAGCTATGACAAAACTAAAGTCATTTAATTTCGTAAAATCTGTACCGTGTTTTTAATTATGCTAAGGATTCGTTCGTATTGACTTATTTTGATAGATAGGACGTGAGTGTTGGTCCTTATATTTGAGTAACTATCACAGTGATTTTTTTTTGCGGGGGGGGAGAGGGGCTGAATTGTGTACGTTCATTAGATTCCTTCAGCTTAAATCACGAACTATTTATCCATTTTGCCTATATGAAGATACATGCCATGCAATGTTCTCCTTATGTAGTACGTGGCCATCAAAAGCGTCGAGTTTTTGTAATTTTTCTCGTACTGTTAGGGCAAAAAATGCGTAGGTTATAATTACATGAAAAAAAATCGTGTTGAGACATTTATATACTAAAGAGAAACGCATTTTCATCATCATCATCATCATCATCATCATGCTCTTCAGGTGAGTAGGGGGGCAGGTGTCCCGCCGGTATAGAGGGTCCCGCCCTGAGGCTCCCGGCCATCACCCGCACCTCAGGACACAACGAGGAAAGAGATTTATGGCCGACGATAAATTCACTTTGCCTCGCTTGATAATACACCCACGTTTTTTTTTATCTCCTCTTCCTCCCTTCCTTCTCATTGCTGACAGGTGACAGCAGATGCGAATCACTCTGCTGGGAACTTACCTGACCACGAGAGTTATCAGGTGTGCTATCAGCCTCTCATCTCCTGTATTGGTGAATTATTAGGTTATCGCAGTATTATTATCAAGATTTACGAGAAAACAAGGTGCAATTTATATTTCTAAAGATATAAAACTAAAATATCAAGAGTTTTTTATTTTTATTTTATCTGACAATGAAGTCATTATATATACTATTTAAAATTTATAATTCGTTTTGTAATATTTTGCTATATACAAAACTGTGTTAAATGACAAGAAAACAATAGCATTATACAATTCACCTTACGACTATTTTTTTACTGAAGGTTTAGTGCAAAAGTACATATATCTGTGTTTTTTATATATACTTTACGTATATTCTATAAGGTAAGGATTTTTTTTTAAAGACGGCAATTCCTTCAAAACCTTCACTGTGCGTTTTATTTAGGTTGTCAATACAAATAGAAAAAATTAAAATGCGAAGATTATACTCCGAGCATCAGTTTAATTTACAAAATATCCAGTTCGTAACGTGGCTTGTGGAGGCAGTGACGGAGTTTCATGGTGATAGTACTGCTGTCAATATACTATAAGGAGTAAGACAAACTTATGTAGGTACAGTATTCACTATTTATTGATAATAAAGTATACATGGAAATTATAACTAATTCAGGGCGCTAGCATGCTTTCCTCTCTCTCTCTCTCTCTCTCTCTCTCTCTCTCTCTCTCTCTCTCTCTCTTCTCTCTCTCTCTCTCTCTTCTCTCTCTCTCTCTCTCTCTCTCTCTCTTTTGTGTGTGTGTGTGTTGTGTGTGTGTGTGTGTGTGTGTGTGGAGCAAGCAACAAGTATCCTGTCAAAAGCACAAACAAACTGCCGTCACACCCTATACAGGACATTCACCTCAACACACACAAACAAACAAACATGACCATTGTTATTATACTCGTGGAGTGAGAACTCGCGTAATGAATACATGTCATTCACTTCTTCCCTTAAAAAAAATAGGGAGACAGGTGGACTAATCAGGTAATGGACGCCTTATAGCCAATCAGGATATTACTTGCGTCAAGCCTCCAGGCGCGCCGGGGGGAAAAATAGTAGGCATGCATGACGGGCTAGGGGGGAGGGGGAGGGAGGCATGGGGAGGTATGGGGCAGCAGGAGGGAGGGGGGTAGGAAGGGGTTCAGGAGGAGGAGAAGGTTGGAGAATAGGAGATCATGGGGAGGTAGGGGGATGTCTGGGGGAAGTAGACAGTTGGGGTAGAAGGAGGGAAGAGGGGTAGGAGGAGGTTGGGGAGTACGAGAAGGTTGTGGGGGGCATGGGGAGGTATGGGGGTAGTAGTGAGTTGGGGTATAGCAGGAGGGAGGGGGTAGAATGGGGTTTGGAGGTAGTAGGAGGTTGGAGGGTAAGAGGAAGATAGGGGGGAAGAGGGGGTTATCTTGGGGGGCATAGGGAGAGAGACGGGGCAGTTGTCAGTTGGGGTAGGAAGGGGTTCGGTAGTAGGAGAAGGTTGGGAGATAGGAGGAAGTTAGGGGAAGGAGGGGGATAGGGAACAGTAGAGGGGTATGGTGGGTGCATGGTCGTGCATGGGGGGCAGGGGGATGTCTGGGATCAGTAAGGGTATGGTGGGTAGGAGGTCGTGGGGGGGTTTGGGGGATGTCTGGGATCGGTAGGGGTATGGTGGGTAGGAGGTCGTGCATGGGAGGCAGGGGGATGTCTGGGATCAGTGGGGTATGGTGGGTAGGAGGTCGTGCATGGGGGGCAGGGGGATGTCTGGGATCAGTAGGAGTATGGTGGGTAGGAGGTCGTGCATGGGGGGCAGGGGGATGTCTGGGATCAGTATAGGGGTATGGTGGGTAGGAGTGGGTCGTAGGGAAGGGTATAGGAGCAGCTAATGTAGCACGTCAGGTATGGTTCGTTACGCTAATCTCAATGTTCCTTATTCAGTGTTTATTCAATGTCGTTAATTTACTGTTTATTCGTTGATATCAAATATATTTCGTGAATCAAACCAAAGTATTGACAACTGCTTAAATGTAGAGGTTTTTTTTATGTTGATTCATCTTAGGCTACAGAAAAAGCGAGTGTCCAGGTGAATAAGATATGAATGAATCTGTGTTTTGGTGTGTGGCTCATTTTGTACACACGATATTATACTTATGTTTTGATATGAGATAACCACAGACCAAGAACATAGTGCACCTGAGTTTGCTGAATTGTCATTGATGAAAATACCTGCACAGGCTTTACTTGAACAGTCCGTCAGGGTGGCAAGGTTGGTAGAGACGTGAGCTCGCAATGTGCAGCGTCCCTGTGCATTCGGTCAGCGGTTCGAGTCCGCCTAGTTCGTGCTGACGTGGCGGCGCTTTGTATAGTCAATAACCTTGTAGTTGGTACTTGCAAAGTGTCTAGATAGGATGAAAATCTTATCTTATCTTTACTTGAACACCTCGCACTGGTATACCTGATGCTCTGATGCTTGGTTTGTGTTCCTCTGTCTCAGATTGATTGTGTCAGTTCATTGCTGGAAACAAATTTGTCCGTTATATCAAAATGAGGGGAAAGTTTTATCTAAGCAATAGAAATTTTACTTGCAATATCAATGAATTATTCTTATTGTTATTACTAATATTATTATTATTATTTTCATTATCATCATTACTGTTATTACGGTTTTCACTTATTATTGCTAACATTATTATTATTTTTCATTATCATCATTACCGTTATCATTAAAGTAATTATCATTATCAATATGATTTTAGTATTATTGCTGTTTGTATTAAAACTACTAATATTACTTTTATTACTATATCCTACTACTACTACTACTACTACTACTACTACTACTACTACTACTACTACTACTATTACTACTACTACTACTACTACTACTACTATAATACTAATACCACCATAGCCTTCACCTTGCCGACCAGTCACAAACGCTGATGCTTTTCTAAATGATAACGTGGTCAAGTGTTGTGGTTGTGATGTTGGTTATGTGGTTCTGCGGTGTTGTAATGGTGGTTATGTTATGAAGATGATTGTGGCTGCGTGATGGTTGTAGTTGTGTAGTTTTGTTTTATTTTGTTGAAAGAAAAGACCACGAGAGAAACCATGATTATTTTTAGTTGCATTCTCACACTGTCATTCCCTCGAGATGTAACCAAAATATGTGGCGCTGTGATTAATCTCGAACTCATCATCGTCATCATCATAACCCCCTCATAGGATAGGGTATACGATAAGAAACAAAATAGCAATCCAATAAGAACTTGCTATGAGAACTAATATATACTATGAATAAAAGAAATAATAACTGATAATAATAAGAACTTTACTATGATAAATTTAAACTTCGTATTTTTTTCCATGCATTAATTGTTATTGCTGTATTTTGATTTCTTTAGCATTTTATTCATGAATTGATGTAGTCATTTTTTCTGCATTTCCTGTATTTCAGGGTAAAATTCCTGGCTTTCCAAATCTTATAATTTTTTGTGTATTCTATCAATGAAGTCTTTTACTTATTCCATTATTTTTTCATTATTTTTTTCAGCCAGTAAATTCATTTGGTGTTTAATGTATATTATGATTTTATGCATAACACTGAAAGATGTGGTTTTTATCCATATATTTATTCATCTATTTATATAATTAGTCATCTTTTCATGTTTGATTTTCTATAATGAAAATGAGTCATTGGCGTCGTGGCCTGATTGATAGACTGCCACACACACTTACCGTGAGGTGGATGCTGTTGTGATTATTATATTATTATTTGTATTAGTATTGTAGTTGTATTAGTATTATAGTAGTAGTAGTAGTAGTAGTAGTAGTAGTAGTAGTATAGTAGTAGTATAGTAGTAGTAGTAGTAATAGTAGTAGTAGTATAGTAGTAGTATAGTAGTAGTAGTATTCGGCCACTTCCTTTTCATCTTTTAAAATTAATAAGCTTGTCTAATCAATCGTGTTGCTTGTTAGAATGTTGACATGGTTATTCTGAGCGACTTTCTTTAAGCTGATATTAAATACGACAGTGATAAGGAAGTTGATGATAACCTTGGTGATGATGATAAAAGGGATAATAATGACGGAATTAATCATATGAATTGTAATGATAATGACGATGACAGTGATGTAAATAATTAGTTATGAAAATAGAAATAGTGGTATTAGTGCACCAAATATTCCTTGGTGGTACAACAGTGTGCTGCGGCTGGTGCAGCGCGCCGCCCGTCCTGAGGTGGCCGCCCAGCCTGGCGTGGGCGTAGGTGTGGCAGGCCGCCCGCCGGTGGTGTGTGTGGGTTGTGGTGGAGCCGCGTCTGCCGTGAAGGTCCCGCCGTGCCGCAGCCAGGCTTGAGGCAGAGTGTGGCAGGGAGGAAAGCGGCGAGAAGGGAGGCAGCGGCGTGCGGCGGGAGGCAGACACCCGTCGGAGGGGCGTCGACGGGCCTCACCTGCAGAACGGCCCCATGCCAGGCCAGCCGAGGCCCCCACGGCACCACTTCCTCGCCTCACTCATTCCTCACTCATAATCTGCCTAAGAATAAATTAATTAGCGTAGACTACTTGCCTGGGAGATGTTATCGGCGGCGGCGGCGGCGTGGCGACCGATGCAGAGGCTAATTATCTCTCTCTTACCTGGCGGGGACACCGAGAGCGGCTCCCTGAGCCTCGTGCCGCCCCCTGCCCTCGCCCTGCCATCGGCCAGGCCACCTCCCTGCTTTGTGTCGCTTGCCAGTAGGTTTCTCACAAAGAAATCACTCAAATATTCGCCAAACAAGTCAGAAACAAGCGGCGGCAACTGCACGACGGCATCCGTCCGGCCGCCATGTTAGTGCTGTCCTCCGCGGCTTAGCGGGGCCGGGTGTCTTCTGGCCCATCCCCGAGCCCCTCCTGCCATTGGTTGGCGGGCCGAGTGGGCGGTGCTAGCGCCTGCACACGCACGTACGCACTCACACAGCTCTGCCACCAGCCCTGCCGCGTAAAAACAAAACAAGCGAATGGTCGGTGTGCGCGAGACGGTGTGGTGGTGTGGCGCTTGTGGTCAGTGGCACGGCGGTGCGGCGTGTTGATGGCATGTGTGGTGCGGGGCCTCCTGTGCGCCTCCTGGTGAAGCCTAGCGGCCTTGTTGAGTGTGTGTCCGCCTGTGTGTAGGGCGCAGCCACGTGTCGGGAGGAGAGGCTGTGTGTTGGAGTGTTAAGTGTTGAAAGTGTCGCAGCGGCCAGACACTCGCAGTGCCAGTGCCGCTGCCAAGCCCAAACAGCCCTGGGGCAAACGATGATTCTCCTGCCAGTATGCTGAGCCAACAAAGCACTCCCACCACCAACATGAGCGCCATTAACTCCCTGGGCACCGTGTATGCCACCAAGCGGCGGCGACGCAACGGAAAAAGGTAAGCGTGTGCGTCAGGTGATTTAGACAACGGCAGCGGCAGCAGATGACAGTAGCATATAGTAGAACAACGCAGCGTCAGCCATAGCAGCCCGCCAGGGCCATATAATGTGACCTATAGCCGAAGGTTGAAGGCAGGGAGGTGAAGGCTGCTGGGCGGGGCGGGGCGCTGGACAGGTGTCCGTCAACATGTCACCTCCTGTCGCTCCATTTCTCACCCTGACATCCGCTTCTTGGCCTCTCCTCTTTTTAGTGACTGTAAATTTCAAAATATTGATTTCTATACAACGATGATATTTGAAATGTATTTATCTAAAAATAATAATAATTTCATACGAGGGTGTGTGCAGGTCAGTAATCTTAACAAAAAAAATCATAATGATTCGTCGAGTGGATGCAAGAATCAGTTTGGCGTCTAGAATGATGTCGCCTTCCTCACGATGCGATCATGATCCATAGCTGCATCATCTTCACACTTTGACAAGCGTGACAACAGGACATGTCAGTGAGCGTCGGGTTGACCTCTCGCTGGCACCCCTTGGCACTGTGCCGCCGCTGACCCGTGGCCGTTCGTTCCCCTATTACCTCGTCTGGGCGTGTTTATAGCTGGCCGGGCAGGTGATGCTGGACATGAAGATGCCCTCAATCTGGCGTGACCCAACAGTTAGCTGCGGTCGTTCGTGCTCGCATGCAGCAAGTCGCACACGCACAAGCGGCCGCACGCACGCGCTACGACCCCCACACGCTGGCCCGGGGCAAGTGGCTTCCAGGTGATAACCGAGAAGCCCTTCGGTTCCCTTGTCGCAGGAATCATGGTGGCCGTGGTGGTGCTAGAATGAAGGGTTTGATGAGGTGTCTTAGTGTCAGGTCCGAGCAATGGAACCGCTGACCTTGGCGCGATGCATCTTTTTTTTTTAAGAAAGAAATTAGTAGACGGAATAAGAGAAGACAACTAACTAAAGACCCAGACTGCAAGAAGAGACACATCAGGAAGTGCCGTTAAAAAAGGCCAGATTCCCGATCTACAACTAAACGGAAATGCATCTCAGTGAAATTAATAAGAAAATATTCTTATTTCATTCTCTAAACGAATAAGATTGCAAAGCTAATGCGTTTGATTTATGCGTGAGTTTATAGCAGCCTTACCACAATGCAGCATAAGATCCAGCAGCACACAACAACACGAGATGGTCAGTTTGGCAACACAACGTGACTTAGCGTTTCCACGATTACATGTTCATCTGCAACACACAATCAGCCGCCACAGCCACAGCCTCCCGCCCGCTGTGACCGCCCGCCTCCCGCCACTCGCGCGTCCCCATTGCACGTGGCGGCCCCAGCGCTGCGGTCAAACCTTCACACCGCACATAATGGACCGACAAGCCCTTGGGCCGCTGCACCACGCCTCCTGACCCCATGCCCTCATACCTCTCCCCAGGAAGCCCTAAGTCATATTGCTCCCATTATTCCTCCTCCTTGTGCATCGCCTCACTTTTCCCGCTTCCATCCCCTCGGCGGAGTTTCCTTGCCTTGCCCTGCGTCGTCTCCCTCAGCCTCAGCTTCCCCCGCGGCGCCCCGTGACTCTCGCTTTCTTCCCAAATTATTGTTACATATTTTTCCTTCGTGTGTTTTGGTTTATTCACTTGCTCTTATTTTCTTGTGCTTTCATCCATATAAACTGATCTTTCTGTAACACCTTTAATGACAAAACATCGTTCAAACGTACACACACACACACACACACAATATATATATATATATATATATATATATATACACATACACACACATACGGTGACATACCATACAGGCATTATATCGGCGGCAACAAGCCAGGTATAGGTAATTGGAGTGGTTGGCGCTTCCCTCCATCACCTGCATGGCGGAGGGTGTCCGGCAAGGCAAGGCTGGGTGGCGGTCATGCACACACCTGGCCGGGACGCTGCCAGACACGCCCCGAGGGTTACCTCCGCGATTGCCCGGAAACGACAAAAGCGTCCAACAAACAAATACATAAAATTGCATACAGCACCGCCACTTTGCGTAGCGTTTCTAATGTTGGTGCATGAATATAATGTTGGTGCATGAATATAATGTTGGTGCATGAATATAATGTTGGTGCATGAATATAATGGTTTGAAAAGTGTTACGGTCTGTTAACACGTTTATTACCTTTGTCAAGCTCCGCGCCGCATGTCTCGCCCCTTCCATGGCACGCGTCACCCATCACACATGCCCTGCGCCCCGCTATCCCATGCCCCTATCCCACCACGCTATCTCACGCCCCTATCCCACCGCCCATGCCCTGCGCCCCTGTCCATTCCCTATAGCCCATACCACACGCCCACTTCCTAACTATTTTTATACTACTCATTTTCGCTGCTACTCCTCGCGTCCGCTGCCTCAGTATTGCCCCCACGCCTTGCCATGACCTCTATCCTCCTCTATATACTACTCTTTTTCGCTGCCCCACCACACACGTCCACTGCCTCAGTATTGCCCCCACGCTTGCCATGACCACTCCATCAGGCGTGGCCGAGACATGGTCCTGGCAGCAGCGCCCCTTCTCTCACGCCGCGGCCCCACATGTAAGGCTCGTGCTATGCCAACACAAGCCCCGCAACACACCCATCGCCCCGCCCCGCCCCGCCCTACAACACATCACGGGCAAGAGTCGCGTAAAGGTGTCGCAGTGATGAATTGGGAGTGTTCACGCTACGGAGATGTCGTGTTTGCGCTACAATTTATAACGCGTGTCAATGATGGACGGGGAGAGATGGGGGAGGGGGGCTGGTGAGGTTTGTTTGTTTGCTAGACTGCTTGCTAGTTTGTTTGTTTATTTGTTGTTTTTGTTTAGAGGCCAGCGTGTTCTTCAAGAGTATTATGGGGGATGTATTTGATTTTTTTGTTATTGTTATTTTGGGTGTTGAAAAAAATCGGAGGGTCGGGACTACATATAACACACACACACACACAACACATACACATACACACACTCACAGCATATTTTTCTCTACTACATGTGCCACTATAAGACAGGACAAAACGTATAGCAGGACTAGACATGACTCATTTCTAGACTCATGAAAACATATAGATTACAAAACTTCACGTATATGTCTAGACGGGAAAATATATGTCGAAGGGAATCGCAAGAAGTCTGATAATCTTTTGCTTCATCTTTTGATTAGGACGCGAGAAAAAAAAAGGTAATTGCATGTCATTACCTAAATCTTCATATTGTTGTTTGACATTAGAGAGTAATTACCCGGCCAAATAATTATTCTCAGCGTCATTGTTTCGCGTCTTTATTCGGATCATTATGTAGTTGGCGGCGTTTTTGCTTTTTTTTTCCTTCATATATTTTCTTTATTCCTACGATTTTGATTATTTTTTAGTTTAGGTTTGTAGGTTTTCATAATGTGTTGTAGTTTGCTTTACTCTATAGTCTTTTTTTACCCCTTCTTTTTGATATTTTTACTTCCTCTTCCTCTACTTCTGTTTTGTTGTTTTCTTCAAAATCGTAATGAAAAACAAATAATATTCATCTTAGCGATCATGTATAAGAGTTTGGTTTATATTTTCTTTTTAATTATCATCATCTTTTCATTTCCTTCTTTTTTCCACCATCATCATCATCGTCGTCGTCGTCGTCTTTCTTTTCTTCTTCTTTTTCCTCTTCCTCTTTTTTTTATCTTGTTTTTGAAGTCACAAGAGTTTCATGAGATCATCGGCTGTGCTCTCTTCCTCTCCTTCCCCTTGTTAATATGTTCAAATTTAGTGATTTTACTCATTATCGTTTATTATCGTTATCACCACCATGCACACTATCGCAGTTATATGTAGGAACGAATAGATCTTGAAATACATGAATAAATGTGTAAAATCTAGTAATTGGTGCAAACGATGCGATCCGGAAATACTTAATCCTAACTTGTTTTATATATTTATTCTAATAAGAAAATCAAGTTAGGACGAGGAAGGAGAAGTGGACGAAAATTAATCTTGCGTTGTGTTTGTTTTGATTTTCTGTATTTCTGATTTAGTTTATATTTTTTCTAAGTGTTTTGTTTCCGTCGTTATTACCATCATATTGCTACTACCACTAATACTTTATACTACTACTATTATTACTACAACTATTTTGACTACCACTACTGCTTCTTATTGTTAGTATTATCATTATTATAATTATTAATATTACTTATATGATAATTTCTTTAATAATTGTTATTTTTGTTATGGTTTTCATAATTTTATCATTATAATTATTACTATTATTATATTGGTACAGTTATTATCATTGTCATTCTTCGCTTTCCTCTTCTTCTCTTCTTATAAATAGTAATAAAAGAAATGTATTATTATTATTATTATTATTATTATAGTAGTAGTAGTAGTAGTAGTAGTATCATTATTGTAATCATCGCTGCCATAATTTTTTCCATTTTTATAGTTACTGTTATCATTAATCATTATCATCGTTGTTATCATTTTCCACATTGCTTATATTGGTTTCCAGAACTCTATCATATCAGTAACCTCTCATTATCTTCCTCACTTTGTAATATTTTCTTTCCTTCCTTATTTCTTTCTCATTATTTCTTTCTTCATTCTGTCTACAAGTATTCATTGCTGCCTTGAGTCTCTTCGCATTTCCTTCCTGGCGTCATCTGGCCAACACTCACTGGCTGACACTAACCTTGTTTATTTCATGCAGTCAACTTTTTCTTCCCCTCGCTTTAATAACCGCCTGTCAGCTGGGCAAGGCAACTGATTACTATGTTGTCAATTTTATCCCCTGTCTATCTAACAAAATATCAAATAGTCATTTTTTTTCTTGGAATTAATGTGGAGTTTTTTCTGTGTTTGTAGTGACGAAACTAATCCTATGAAAAGCTGTTTTATTTGCTTATTTCGAAAATTACGTTGAAATGAGTCAATTTTATCATTTATTATTATTTTTACTGACATGAAGGAAACATATACTTGTATTGGTGTGTGTTTTTGTGTGTGCGTGCGGAAAATATAGAAAGATGTAGCAAGGACATGAAGAAAAGAGCATACAGATAAAGTAGTATATTGAATAGACATATTGAAGCATAGGAACGGAAAGCATGAGATTGATAAATGTTGAAAAGAAATAAAAATAAAAATTATGAAGGTATGTGTATCTATTTTGTTTACTGATTATTGTGACAGGTTTTTCGATGCTGTTGTTATTATTATTATTATTATTATTATTATTATTATTATTATTATCATTTTCATTATTAAAGTTATTGTCATCATAACCATAATTTTCTTCCTCCTGTTATCATTATTCTTACTATCATCACTCTTATTATTATCATCATCATTACATTATCAATATTTTTCATCATCATCGGCATTATCATACAAAAACATTATCCTTTCATTAATTCAACACCATGAATAACCACACAAGAAAACCTCCATCGGTCAGTGTGTGTGTGTGTGTGTGTGGGGAGGAGAGGGACTGGCCAAGGTTGCGTCGCGGCCAAATAGTCAAAGTTGTGATTTCCCTTCGCTAATGACTGGTTGGGCGGCGACGCGGCTGTGATATTCGCCCGCCGCGTCTATGGCTCGGCGGCTCCTGTATCGCGGTCGCTTTGTTACCCATCGATTACGTACAGATGTGTTGGTAAAGAACAGTTTATACACACACATGCACATACACACATACACAAGCTCACACACACACACACATACACATACACACACACACACACACACACACACACACACACACACACACACACACACACACACACACACACATACACGCACACACACGCACGCAAACTCACATTGAAAAAAAGGTGAATAAAGACATGAAAGTGTGTATATGTGGAGATTTGTTCACACACTCATACACACACATATACGCATACACGCACGCACGCACGCACACTCACATTGAAAAAAATGTAAATAATAACATGAAAGTGTGAATATGTGGAGATTAGTACACACACACACACTCATACACACCCACACTCATACACACCCACACTCATACACACCCACACTCACACACACGCACACGCACGCACACACACACATTTTTATAAGTGTACATAGGAACCTTAAGAAGTGTACGTACATGTATAAACTACTTTTTATTATCGTGTACGTTTAATGGTGTACAAAGACCACCATGAAACGCACATGAGTATTCCCACTCATGCATACAAATATTCACGTATATGTAGTATATGTATACTTACACAGAAGTCAGATATTGCACAGATGAAAAGTGCACATGCCGAAAATACGGACATGTGCACCAAAAAACGCACACAACTATCACCCTTGCCTTAAATACACGTACACACAAAATTAATGTAGCTTCTTGTATATACGTACATCAGCACTGGCACGACAACTTAAACACGCACACAAAATACGTACACGAAACTACACTGTACAACCTACATGTGTATACCAATCTGGCACACACTAAGTTACACGCACACGAGAAGTTTACACGTAGTAGTCACAGTTGCACGTCTATAAATTTACAACACTTAAACACACACACACCCACCCACCCCCACACACACACACACACACACACACACACACACACACACACACACACACACACACACACACACACACACACACACACACACACACACACAGGATGACAACGAACAACTACTATTAAAACATTCATAGATCATTTCATTGGTGTTTACGAGGTCGCTAAGAGAGGTTCTACGAGGTCGCTAAGAGAGGTTCTACGAGGTCGCTAAGAGAGGTTCTACGAGGTCGCTATTCATAGATCAACATTTCATTGGTGTTTACGAGGTCGCTAAGAGGAGGCAAATAAGAGAAAGAGAAGAAGGGGCGTGAGAAAGCAGGACAAATGCAGTAACTCACGAATGAACAAATACGTCGCGTTCAATAAAATCTACAACAGCTACAAATCATCTTGAGAATCAGTGAATGCATAATTTACTGAGAGAGAGAGAGGAGAGAGAGAGAGAGAGAGAGAGAGAGAGAGAGAGAGAGAGAGAGAGAGAGAGAGAGTTGCATTGTAGACACTCATCTTCATACTGACAACTTAAAGGTGGGAAAATATATCACCTCGCGTAAATATTTTAGTACACACACACACACACACACACACACACACACACACACACACACACACACACACACACACACACATACACGCAAACACATAGTTTCTCTCGTTCTTCTATCTATCTTTCTTCTTTAAGTGTCTTTCTTTATTTCCTCTTTACTGATTTCTTATTTATGGTTAAGAATCATTCACTTTATAAATTCTAGTACAGGCTAAGATACCGAAGCTTTTTGTATTATTTATACTTCATTGTCTTAACATCAGAAGTTTTAGAAAAAGTCGATGCGAGAAAGTACGTTGAAATGAAGCAATTGTATCATTTATTATTATTTTTACTGACATGAAGGATTATTTTTTTGTGTGTGTGTTTTCGTGTTTGCTTGTACGTGCTGAAAATATAGAAAGATGTAGCAAAGAAATGAAGGAAATGAGCATAAAGATAACGAAGTAGTATATTGAATAAACATATTGAAGTGTTTATATATGTACCGGAAGATAAAATAAAAGAGGGAAGGATAGGTGGGAAATATTTTTGTAAGTAAAGAGAACTGAAGAAAGAAAACATGGAAGAGAAAGACGAAGTGTACGTTGAAAGAACAATTTAAGATTTGTTCAGCATCGCACCATCACATCCATTGAATTTAAGTAACAAAATAAAAACAAAACTATTGCAAATTAACAAAATAATTAAATTTCTTCGCTACATGTTATTATATTTTTCTGAATTCGTCCCATTATATGCTTTGTTGCAGTCATTGTAATGCAAAATATGGCAACAATAAATATAATATAGAAGTAATAATGATGATAATAAGGTGATGATGACTAATTAATATCTTTACAGTAATAATGTTGATGGCATTGATCAAACAAGAGGAAAGTGAATGTGAATGAAAATATTTCTTCAATGAATATGTCAATAATGAGAATACTTACAGCATTTTTATTACTACTCTTTATTGTTATGATCATAAATATTAGTATTGGTGTCATCATTATTATTATTATTCTTGAAGTCAATAATGGAGTAAATGGAGTCGCCCAGCTATGGTTTCCCCTCGCCGGTAACGCAAGAACAACAAACACAACCCAGAAGTGAATTACATTGTTATAATTTGATCAATATAATCCCTTCCTGCCCTTCCATGACCACTTGTTTACCTATTCATCTATCTTCCTGCATACGTCATGTTTACTTACACGTCCACAGTCACTTACAAATGTCAGTGGCGTGAATATACGTGTACCAGTTGTGTACTTGACTTGACTTCACTAAATATTCATGACGCGGATGATAGAGAGGCGTGAAATGCTCGATACGTCAACACAAGAAAGAAACAAATAGATCAAGAAGAACCAGTACATAAATAAAGGCCAAAATATATGATCTAAGGTTGTGTGTGTGTGTATGTGTGTGTGTGTGTGTGTGTGTGTGTGTGTGTGTTTGTTTGTGGCTGTTGTATGAGATGATCGGTTTTTCTCATTTATTTATGTTTATTATTTTGTTGTTGTTTTGTTACCGTCATACATCCCCTCTCTCCCTCATTATTCTATCTATCATTATCCTATCTATCCATTATTCTATCTATCGTTATTCACACTATCCCTATTACTCCTTCTTCAGGATATTATGACCCGACGGTAATGCTCCCACAAACACAACACTCAAATGTTGCGTTTTATTGCACAAAATCTTGATAAAGTCTCGCTGTCCATCGTGGGAACTGACTTGAGGTGTAATTATATCGAAGGTCTCGGTAATTCTCTCAGCTGTCCAGGGTATAAAGGGGCGGCTGGGGTGGAGGGGGTTGAGGGGAGAAGGAGGGAGGGTGATGTACTGTAGGAAGACGAGTGGGTAGTTTTATGTCCAAGGTTTTATGTGAGAATAATATATATTTTTTGTGTGTGCGTATGTATGTAATATATTGATTTATGTTACTGGTGTGTAAGAATGAGAGAGAGAGAGAGAGAGAGAGAGAGAGAGAGAGAGAGAGAGAGAGAGAGAGAGAGAGAGAGAGAGAGAGAGAGAGAGAGAGAGAGAGAGAGAGAGAGAGAGAACGTCATGGGCGTAGTATTCTTGCAGGTAAAACTACAATACATTAAAAAGCCTGATAGATGCCCTGAAGAGCCACTTATCGAAGGGCGAGGACGAGAAACACACAAAGGAGGAATAGGATGATCAAAATAACCAAAAGAAAACTACCACAGGATTTTAAGCAAACGAGTGATAGGAAAGATTGAGAGGCATTACTTAAATTTTGTTCTCTTCTTTGATTGCCTGAGATTAGAGAGTATGAGGGAATGGGCTCACCTCACGAGAGATACTGAGAGATAAGAGATGTTGAGGTGAGACTTATATAGATGTAGGTCTTGATTTTGTTTTGTATTGAACCGTGGGGGAATGATGCTGTCTTTTCCATGTGGTGTAGGTCTCTCTTATTGGAGGATCAGTGAGGGGTGGGAAGGGGTGTTGGGGAGGGTAGGGGGGAAGGATCACGTGGATCAAGGGAGGCTGCAGGTCATATAGGGTCAACAGTGGGGTCAGGAAGGTCAAATTCAGCTAAGAGGCAATTTCAGTCACCCAAGGAAACACGCTAACATGAAAAATCCGAGAAAAGATTAAACAAATAAAGACGGAAACCTGGAAATAATGACAATGTTAAGATATTTTGTGTGTGTGTATTTCTGTTTGATCCTAAGATTTGTATTTTCTTTAACTTCATCCTTGTCTTTTGTTTACCTTTTGTTTTGTTCGTTTCTTCTCCCCTTGCAGACGTACTTTACCTTCCTTCCTTCTTTACCCTTCCCACCTTCACCTGCCATATGCCTCTTTCCCCGGCTCACCTTGCTTTGTTTTCCTCCTTCACCTCTCCTCGATCTTCCCCCCTCCTGACCTGCCTTCACGATACCCACCTGAAGCCGAGTATAAACAGACAAGTGAGGAGCTAAATTTACCTGCCGGAGCCAAGCCAAGAGTTCCAGGCAGGCAGAGGCGGAGGAGGAATCGATAAGTCGTTGTGAGAGGTGGTCAGTGAGGCAGGAACAACCCTCCTCCTCCTCCTCCTATTCCTCCTCCTCCTCCTCCTTCTCCTCCTCCTCCTCCTCCTCCTCCTCCTCCTCCTCCTCCTCCTCCTCCTCCTCCTCCTCCTCCTCCTCCTCCTCCTCCTCCTCCTCCTCCTCCTCCTCCTCTCCTCCTCCTCTCACCTCCCTCGCCTACCACCTCCTCCCTCTCTCTCACCACCATCAGCCTTGCCTCTCCTCACGCCTTCATCCTCCCTGCCAACTTCTCTCACTCTCTCCACCTGTCTTCCTTACCTGTTATTCCTTGCTCCCTTCCTCTCCCTATCTTTATTCTTCTTTCCTGCGTCTTCTTCGTCCCTCTCGGTGTCCAGCTGAGCCAATGGGGGTGGAAAGAGGTCCGTAAGGAAGAGGGGAAAGGTGAGATGGGTTTTCTTTTCATCCCTTTTTGACCGTAATTAACCTGTTCTTATTTTGGGAACCAGGTAGATTTCTTGTCATCCAACATTTCAGTCTGGGTTTTTTTTTCGCCAATTTCCCGAAACTGTGGCTTGATCTTAACCTTCGCTGTCTAATTATGGACCAACTAAACTCTTATTGCTTGCTGTCTTTTATTTATGGTTTTCTTGTCGTTAAGATGTTGGTGTGTTTTCAAGCGCTTTCATGAGTCGTCGATGCATGGGAAAGCAAGGTTAAGGTTGTGAGGCCGAGGAGAAATTATAATGATGAATAAAATGTACGAATGGAAATTAAGTTTATGTCAGACTTGATAGAGAAGAGAGAGAGAGAGAGAGAGAGAGAGAGAGAGAGAGAGAGAGAGAGAGAGAGAGAGAGAGAGAGAGAGAGAGAGAGAGAGAGAGAGAGAGAGAGAGAGAGAGATAATAGTATCACATCCCTCCCACACACCTGTCCCTTTAACCTTCCCTTGATGAGTAAGAATAGAAATAATAACGCGAACTTCCGATCCTGGCGTTCAGTGTTCCCTATTCTTCCTTAATAACATCAATAAATCGTCCACATACATGTTCTTAGTATAACTAAAGTTCAACCGATCAACTTGGTGTTATACTCAATACATCACTAAATTTAACCCTCTTAAAAAAACATTGCTTTGTAGAATTGATAACCTGGTAATGTCTAAAGGAATAGTTTCATATTCACTCTCGTTTTTTTTTTTTAAGTTTGCGTGGTAATTAATGCAGGCAAATTGCATGCAGCGCACCTGCATGCGGGAAGGTATTGTGCAGGTAAGGTATACTGCTACAGGTGTTGCAAGCTCGGCAAGCAGGTGTGTTGCCTGAGTGAGTGGAGGGAAGGAGGAAGGGAGGGTGGGAGGTAGGGACTCTATAGGGAGGGAGGGGATGCAGAGAGTGAATGGGAAGTGGAAACGTTGATTTATAGAGGAGAATTTGTCAAAGGGTGAGTCTCTCTCTCTCTTTCTCTCTCTCTTTCTTCTCTCGCTCGCTCTCTCTCTCGCTCTCTCTCTCTGTGTTTGTGTTATAGTTTAAGATTGATTCAGCTTGTTTACGGGAGTAAAAATAAGTATAACTTGGAAACTAATTGAGATGGTGTTGTGGACTGTTAAGGGAATATGAAAAATAGTGGAAAATATTATAAATATTTAAAGAAAAAAAATTGGAAAGAAAATATTCATATTAAATATAAATTATTTATTATAGATATTTTAATTCGGCATATACATAGCGGAACATAATGGTTCCTGCACACACATATATAACAGGCCGCGTCAAACACTTTCAAGGCCTATTTGACATGCCGGCTCCGGAAAAATGTTTTCTCCAACAAAACAGGTAAAAACGATAAAATAGCACATTTTCAAAAACATGTACTATTTAATTGTGTGTGTGTGTGTGTGTGTGTGTGTGTCTGTGTCTGTGTCTGTGTGTGTGTGTACGAAAAACCAGTCCCTCACATCAATTAGCAACAATATTTGCCATTTTTGTGTCGTTTCTTATGGAGTCGTTAAGTGAGGAGCAGGAAGCAACGCACTCTCATTCTATAAACCCGACCCGGCGACTCAATTAAAACCCCTCAATTGCCATCATTACCAAGGCATCACCATGTCCTCCGCTCTGTCCCCATTACCTTGCTATGTCCATTAGTCCCTTCGCCTCACCGCCAGCTGTCTGTCGTAGCCGGAGGTCACGGAGTCTGATTGCGGTGATACGTTATCTCCATCAACCCTGCAATGGCTCAAGGTGTGCATGTGTGACCGTGTGTTTGGTGTGCTTGCAGCTACATCATGAAACATCTGTCTGTCTGTCTACATGTGCGTGTTTATTAATAGAGCTGTGTACAGGTGCTATGTTTTTTGTTTTTTTCTCTCCTTCTCTTTCTCTCTCTCTCTCTCTCTCTCTCTCTCTCTCTTCTCTCTCTCTTCCTCTCTCTCTCTCTCTCTCTCTCTCTCTCTCTCTCTCTCTCTCTCTCTCTCTCTCTCTCTCTCTCTCTCTCTCTCTCTCTCTCTCTCTCTCTCTCTCTCTCTCTCTCTCTCTCTCTCTCTCTCTCTCTCTCTCTCTCTCTCTCTCTGTAAGCGATGATGGAAGGTTTTGTTTAATTTTAAATAATACTAGACGCTCTTTATGGATAGTTTACATGTCCATATGTATCGTACGGGTTCTTATATTTGTTTATTTATTAATCGTCGTCTACTTGTTTCCACTATACAAACAGGTCATGGCTTGTTTCAATTGGGTTAATTGTTTGGTTAAATGACACAAGTACATGCTGCTTCCTAGATTGTCCTTTTGAACGCCGCTTTTATTTCTGTGATGGCTATTGTATGATGCTGCATGTGTGGGGTGTGTGTGTGTGTGTGTGTGTGTGTGTGTGTGTGTGTGTGTGTGTGTGTGTGTGTGTGTGTGTGTATGTGTGTGTGTGTGAGCTGGAAGGAAAAGTGTAACATAAGGAGGAGGAGGAGGAGAAAGCGGCGTCACCAGATTAGAGATAAGCAAGAGCATTGACGTTAAATAAAGGGAGGGAAGATTAGCGAGGGGATGCGACGGGTGTGTGTGTTAGGAGAGGGGAAGGGGTGAGGGGAGAGGCAAGTGGTGGTGAGGGGAGGTAAAGGTGTCATCAGGTAAAGGGGAGAATGCGAAGTGTCACTAATCGGGGATGGGAGGGGAGGGTTATGGAGGGGAGGGGAGGGTTATGGAAGGGAGGGGAGGGCTATGGAAGGGAGGGGAGGGATAGGAGGGGAGGGTTATGGAGGGGGGGAGGGTTATGGAGGGGAGGGGAGGGTTAGGAGGGGAAATATCACCTGTGGGAGAAGGATGATAGGTTGTGGGGTGTTAGTCATTGCCAGTAGCGGGGCGGGGCGGGGACGGGGTGAGATGGGGCGGGTCGGGAATGGGACCTTTTTTTTTAATTGTCTTGATAATGCGAGAGATAAAAGGACACTTTTTTTTTAATTGTCTTGATAATTCGAGCGATAAAGGCAGTTAATATTTTTACCAGTAAGTAATTTTGGCATAAAAGGCACTTACTGTCTTTACCAATAAGTAATTTTGGCAATATTGGCTTTCCTTATGTATTGTTGTGTGTGTATTTACCTAGTTGTAACATACAGGAAAATAACTATGCTCGTACTGTCCCGTCTCCAAATCTACTATTATCCAGGTTGCCTTTGAAGTCCTGAATACTTCTTGCATTAATCACTTTTGCATCAAGGTTGTTCCAGGCTTCTATGCTTCTATACGGGAAGATGTATTTATTTATGTCCCTTATGCATGTTGTCCTTTTCAATTTATTTTCATGACCTCTTGTACTTCTATCGTCCCACGTGTGTGTGCGTGTGTGTGTGTGTGTGTGTGTGTGTGTGTGTGTGTGTGTCAATTTGTACTCCCAATGACCCTCTTTTGCTCCTCTTCCTGAACTACAAGAACGTCAACTTCCTTCCTTCCTTCCTGTATCATAAATTCGTTCATTGGAAGAACAAAAACACCTGGTAATTATAGATGAAATGGGCCACACCTAGAAAAATGATAATGACGTAATTACCCCCAAGGCCGGACCTCTGCTTATGAAACACGCGCTCGACCGTATAACTTCGGACGCATGTTTTTTTTTTTTTTTTTTTTTTTTTTTTTTTGCACCAGAAACCGAACATCCGGGAAATGAACGGACAGACACCTTCACTTTTTTTTGTCTTCCAGTCATTTTGTCCGTCAGTTAGCCGTCGCGAAGTCTTTAATCAGTTAGTCTGTCTGTTAATCAGTCAGCGAAGTCAGTTAGAACATGTGTCCAACCATCAGTCAGGCAGTCAGTCAGTCAGTCAGTCAAATGTTAGAAATGATTGAAATATAAGACTAGGATCCTGAAGAAAGAAAAAAAAACGTGCAAAACCGTAACATCTGTCCAGTATCGTGTGTGTGTGTGTGTGTGTGTATGTGTGTCTGTCTGTGTGTGTGTGTGTGTGTGTGTGTGTGTGTGTGTGTGTGTGTGTGTGTATGAATGATTGACTGCACATGAGCTACCACCACCACCACCGCCACCTCACAACAAATTGATATATTAATTGTATCGACTCGTATTGAACCTGTGAATAAAACCGTAACAACAGCCGTCACCATCCAACTCTCTCTCTCTCTCTCTCTCTCTCTCTCTCTCTCTCTCTCTCTCTCTCTCTCTCTCTCTCTCTCTCTCTCTCTCTCTCTCTCTCTCTCTCTCTCTCTCTCTCTCTCTCTCTCTCTCTCTCTCTCTCTCTCTCTCTCGCCAGCCGGAACGAGTGAAATATTTGAAGGGACTGCCGGCAATCCTTCATCTTCCATATTATATAACGACTCCATGCGGCGGAGAGAGAAGAGAGAGAGAGAGAGAGAGAGAGAGAGAGAGAGAGAGAGAGAGAGAGAGAGAGAGAGAGAGAGAGAGAGAGAGAGAAGAGAGAGAGATCCAAACAGTTAACCCGACACACAGAGAGACAGACAAACAGACAGAAAAACAAAGATAGCACAACCAAAGACAGTAGTATACAGTATAGTCTTTGGCACAACCATAGTCTTATAAACTAACAAATAACACGAAAAAAAGAAAGAAAAACCAAGATACTACAACTACAAAAGATGGAATGAAGGAAGGGAGGTAGACAAGGCAACAACAGGATTACTTCACACGCTGCAGACCGTTCAAAGAGACACTATCAAAGGTCATTATTTTACGTACGTGATGGAGAGAGAGAGAGAGAGAGAGAGAGAGAGAGAGAGAGAGAGAGAGAGAGAGAGAGAGAGAGAGAGAGAGAGAGAGAGAGAGAGAGAGAGAGAGAGAGAGAGAGAGAGAGAGAGAGCGCGTTAGGGAAGACTGGCTATGGACGGTGGGTGCCTGCATGGACTGAAGCGACTATAGTGGCGATAGAAGCTGTGACAACTATATAAGGTGGGGGAATAAAACGTGGTAACTGTGTATAGCGTTAGCCCGGTTTTCAAGGGTAACTGTAGGGGTTGAACGTCGGTAGGTAATCATGTGTCCAGTGTTACATAGAGGCAGCGTAGCGACGGTCATAATGTGTCCTCCCGACCATTGTGACAGATGGCGTTGCAGGGTGTTCATTACTGCTCGAATTTATGTAGCAATTTTATATGCATGCGTAGCTAGGGTAACGAGTGGGGGAGAGGGGGATTGTGAGGGTGGTACGGGTGAGGGGAGGGGATTGTAAGGGAAGGGAATAAAGGGGTGGGAGAGGAAAGGGAACTATTGAGGTTAGGAAGGAAATATAGGAGATAAAAGGGTTGGAAGTGAGTAAAACTGCTCGATTGATTTGCTGATGTAAAAATAAAATCTGAAATTATTGAATGAAATGTCGTTAAGGATGAAGATGATGTTAGGAAGAAGAAAGATGAGTGAAAAATAGATCGAAACGGAATAATAAGAGAAAACGACAGAGAGAGAGAGAGAGAGAGAGAGAGAGAGAGAGAGAGAGAGAGAGAGAGAGAGAGAGAGAGAGAGAGAGAGAGAGAGAGAGAGAGAGAGAGAACAAAAAAGGAAATTCGAAAACTTGCCGTAACCACATACTTTCACAAAATGCTGATGGAGGTCTCGATGTCTCAAGGTTTAAGAGTACATTTGGGGGTACCTGGAACTGTCGCCGATAGGAACTCTCGCCGCCGTCGTCGAGTGTTCCAATTCTTGATATTACAGGACCCAATATATACATTTAATCAAGTGTTACCCGTGTTTCTGCATTACAGGGATGAAATACTATCGTTAGCTTGATCAGTTAGGTTAGATTAGGTGCCATTGTCCAGGTTAGGTTAACATTTCCACGTCGACGAGAGTTCTAATTTGTTGTTTCGGCGAGAACTCCCATCGGCGACAGTTCCATAATACCCATTTGGGCTGCTTCGGAGGAGGAGGAAGAAGAGGAGGAGGAGAAGAGGAAGGAAGAGGAGGAGGAGGAGGTGTGCAGGTGAGGGACAGGTATAGTAATGAGAGCGGAACTATGGCTGTGCAGTAAAAAATTGGCTTGTACGGTGCTGCCTTTGACGCCGCTATTTGTGATGTCCCGCAATTGTCTCATTCATATACAGGTGATAGATAGCTCTTTCCTCTCTCTCTCTCTCTCTCTCTCTCTCTCTCTCTCTCTCTCTCTCTCTCTCTCTCTCTCTCTCTCTCTCTTTCTCTACTTCTCTCTTCTATTCATATTCTCTTCTCTCTCTCTTCTCTCTCTCTCTCTCTCTCTCTCCCACGTTGTTTTTCTTTATTTCGTTTTAGTTTTTGTTGATTTGTGTGTGATGATTCGATAGTGGATTGTTACGTCACTGTCTGTAATACTGTGTGTGTGTGTGTGTGTGTATCTCTGTATGTGTAGTATACGAGCCCGTCTGTTCGATACTAAAGCTCTAGGAAAATCAATACATAAATCCACACACACACACACACACACACACA
>JACEEZ010006570.1:295000-320000 GCA_016584305.1 Chionoecetes opilio
GCCACTCACACTCCTCTCTGTACATACACGAGGCCTTTCCTCTACCTCTATTCAGCTTTTTTTTAATGGCTTTGTACACCTGTAGGGTATTTGATACTGTGTGAATATATATAGAAATTGAAATGCTAATGTATGCTTTAGAGTTCATGAGAGAGAGAGAGAGAGAGAGAGAGAGAGAGAGAGAGAGAGAGAGAGAGAGAGAGAGAGAGAGAGAGAGAGAGAGAGAGAGAGAGAGAGAGAGAGAGAGAGAGGCTTAATCATAGCATCAAAAGTGCCTCAATGTAGTTCTCTTTTTTTTTTCTCTCATTTAACGCAACGCCTCCCGTAATTTCCCGTTCAATATGCCGTCAGGAATAATTACGTTATGATGGTTTTATGGCACAGAGAAGGCCGCTGGGTCGTACCGGGTTGGGGTCATACTAATGAGAGGGAATAAGGGACCATCGAAGACCACCAGGGGCCATTGAAGACCACTAAGGGACCATCAGGGACCTCTAGGAACTTAACACCTACCATTGACCTTTCATAAGCTATTAAGATCGAAAACTAGGGAGTAAATAGGAATCAATAGACCACAAGGAATTACTAGTCACTTCTAATAGACTCTTGAATGCTTTTAAGTACAAATCAACATAAATATGAGTTATTTATAAGTAATTAGGGACTTTATAGGAACAAAATAATAATCCCTATCAACAACCACAAGAACTAGCTGAGAACTAGGACTCTTTCAGGAGCTATTATGAACCCTTGAATAGTATTGCAAATTACCAGAAGCTTTGGAGAAACAGTATTTTATTTGTTTATTTTCCATCCCACATGTTCTGATACTATAAAAAACCCAGATCTTGGTGATGAGACTGATAACTTGCATATATTTTCTATAGTCATCTAAAGGTTAATTATAGAGGCTACGAAGCTGTTTTGGCGACCGTATGGACTATTCAAAAGCTACGTGAGTTACCTATACTGTTCGTGCTTTTATATAGCTGGCAGGTTTAATTGCCACAACAGCCCGTGATTACCTGGCTTGTATAGCGGACACGTGTGCTATGGTGAGGGGGAAGGTGGAAAAGCGAGGAGGAGGAGGGGGGAGAAGAAAGAGGAGGTTATAGTAGGAGAACATATGGGAAGAGAGGCAGGATCTGAGGTAAAGGTAAGAAAAGTGATAACAGAAGGTTTAGAGAAAATAAAAGTGAGAGTGAGATTGTGGTGAGACTGAGAGGAAGCGAAGGGAGGGAGAGAGACAGATGGCGAGGAGGAGGAGGGTGGTCACGGTGAGGTATGGTTGGAGGGAGGGAGGGAGGGAGGGAGGGGTGAGCGAATGGAATAGGAGAGAACTAGCAACGAAAATGATGAAATAAGGAAGTAAATTTTACATGATGTTAGGGAAATAATGATCAATAGTAGTCAATACATAATGAATGATAATAATGAATGGTTAGATAATGAAATAAGTAAAAACTGAGCTGTGAACGATAATTGAAAAGTATATTTTGACACTAAATTTGGGACAAACATCCGTCGAGAGAGAAAGAGAGAGAGAGAGATGTGTCATAACAATATGAATATAAACTGAAATGGAGATAACGCAAAAGGAAGAGAGAAATAGACAGGAGAGGGAGGAAGGGATAGAGGGAAGAACCGGAAGTAGGGGTGGCAGTGAGGGGAAGATAATTATGAACTACAGAATGACGTCACAGTTATGATGGTGACGTTTACACTGATCACTGAGGGAGAGGAAAGCGCTACGTAAATTACTGTATACACTCAGAAATGGGGGGTACATTAAGGGTAGAATTGTTACATCGCACCATCACTACCCTTTTTAAACCCTATGTCCAGGCTGGAGGGTAGATGCTGCCGATTATACCCTTCATCTACCCTTTATCTACCCTTTTTAGACGAGAGGGTTGGAAAAGGGTATATTTGAGTCGATCCGAAAGGGTATATTTGTAAGGGTAGAAAAAGGGTAGCAGTATTTCATCACTACAAATACCCTTTTCTAACCTTTTCCTACCCTTCTTTTTTTCTAAGAGTGTACGTGAAATTCAAATCGAGCATGTATGGGTGTATGTAAGTATATGCACATGCACGTAAGGATTATTATTCGTTGATTTCTATGTGTTTTTGTTCATTCACGTACTATTATCGTACCGTACATGTCTACCGGTGTGTTTTTCGTACCTGTCCATCTAAATAAATATCCCCTTGGCCAGTCCTTTGTGATGTAAAAAAAAAAAATAATAATAATTAATCCCTCGTCCTCGCCCTGTCCTCGCCTCCTTCTATTCCTTGTTCCCTAAAGGTTCCCACAAAACAATCTTTCTCACCTGAATCTGACGCACCAGGGAAGCACGCGTGTCGTTAAGAGTTTAGTTAATGGCGCCAAATAATGGAGGGTGAGTGGAAGACTAATGATGGAAAGAAAAACAAAACGAAAAGAGCTTTAATTAATTCCAGTCTTGTGAAGGAGACAAAAAAACAAAAAAAATACAAAGGACTCTCAATTAACTCAAAAATGATAGGTTGAATTAGACAATTATTCTCACTGAAGTTGTTAAGTGAAGGAACAATATTTCTTCGCTATTATTAAAGTCTGTCCGAGTATTCTAATAGGCAACGTGGGTGGTGTCTCATTAATAGCGTGGAATGATGACAGAGTAAACAAGTAGTAATTATATACGAAAATGATATGGTGCCTGCGAATAAAATAGAAGCAAAAAAATAAAATAAAAAATACGTCTCAAAGTGTATACCAAAGTAGCATTGAATTTACACTTCACTTCCTGGTGTCGCTTCTTAGGAACTTGTTGACGCTTTCTAAGAATTGGCGCCAAAATTCTGCAGAAGGGAATCGAAGTGTAAAGGAAATGGATTCAAGTCAGCACACAAACCTGGATCACATTCATACTTATGCATACATCACATAACTCAATACCACACTTACTAATGCATACATACGTGGCAGTGACCAGTTTAATAGCCAAAATCGATGTATAAATGTTCTCTTAAGACTTACCTTTGCACTTATACCTGTGACGAGAGGAAGGTCATTAATCAAGGCACTAGCTCACCTGTAAAGTAATTCACTCATATGAACACAAGGAGACAGGTGTTCCTCATGTTATTAAAGATGTAATAGTATAGATTGTAAGTGCTACATAGGTGTCATGAAGGAGACATCGAAAACAAGAGGTCGAGATGGATTTTTTCCTTTATTTGATGGGTAAACAAGTTGAGAGAGGAGAGAGAGAGAGAGAGAGAGAGAGAGAGAGAGAGAGAGAGAGAGAGAGAGAGAGAGAGAGAGAGAGAAAGAGAGAGAGAGAGGCATTGTCTCTTTAAAGAAAACTCTATTACTTAGCGGCCGCATATCGACAATGTCCAAGGAAAGCTGTAACTCACTCAGTAATTGAAGGTTTATTGTGACACCTCCCCTCCTTCCCTTCCCTCTCTCCCTTCCCTTTCCTCCCCCTATTCTCCCTCCCTCCCTCCCTTTCTTCCATTTCCTGTCCTATTCTTTCTCCCTTCCTTAAAGTAGAGTCCAAGAGTAAAGTAGTAAAGTAGAGTAATACTTTTAAAGAGTAAAGTACTAGAGTTCACAACAGTCCACGTCGTCACCCTCACCACCTCCACTACCACCACCACCACCGTCACCACCACCACCGTCACCGTCACCACCACCACCACCACCACCACCACCACCGTCACAACCACCACCACTACCAACACCAACACTACCGTCACCACCACCACCGTCACCACCACCGTCACCACCGTCACTTTCACCACCACCACCGTCACCACCGTCACTTCCACCTCCACCACCGTCACCACTGTCCCCTAACCTCCACGTTCCGGCGTCGAGGCCAAGACTTACCTGGTTTGTAATTACCGAAAGCCGAGGCTCAGGTCTCCGAAGTCATAAATCATGAGACTCCACTAACACAGCTCTACTTAAGTCTCTCTCTCTCTCTCTCTCTCTCTCTCTCTCTCTCTCTCTCTCTCTCTCTCTCTCTCTCTCTCTCTCTCTCTCTCTCTCTCTCTCTCTCTCTCTCACATTCTGAAAGGCCTTTTCTGTTTTTCCTCCTTTTTTCCCCTTTTTTTCTTCTTAAAAGATAATTACCTCTTCCTCCTCATCTTCCTCTAATGACATTGAGACAATTCTACAATACTTAACTGTAAGTAAGAATGCTAATATAATTTTGGGCTTCATTGGACGTAACTTCGAGCACAATACTCTGGATACGAGTACATGATTATTCACGTCATTAGTTGGGCCGCACGTGGAGTATGCCGTTCAAATCTGGTCGCATTGTATTGCAAAAGATGAGAGCAAACTGGAACTAGTATAAAAAAAACACAAAACTACGAATTTCATTTTGCTTCTTTCAGGTAACTGGTATCTGTTCATCCTATGTAATCCTGTGTAGTCTGCCTCTTCTACCCCACTGAGGCTGCTGTTGCCTCTTGTTGTCTTGGTGGAGGTGAGGGAGGGAGAGGTGGGTCGGTTGTTCCTTGTTAAGAGGTCCTGTGGCGGTGTTTTGAGTCGCTGGGTTCAAGGGGAAAATGCATCGATTAAGAATAATGAATAGAAATATATGCAAGGTTATCTTTTTCTTGATAGATGCGATGTAGTTTTCAATATTTATGACTTATTATTAAATTACCAACTGCTTTTGTTTCTGTTTTTGTTTTATTTTATTGTATTTTTGTTTTATTGACTTCAGTTTTATGATGATTCTTATTGCTTGTATTTTATTATCGTGTTATTGGTGTTGTGAGTGATCGACGACGTGTACTCGATAGCCATGGCCTCGACTCACCCTTGCGGTCAGACAACACGATCGACAGCCACTCACACCACTTTAACTCCACCTTAATGCACGTTTTCATCGCTAATAATACATTATATATTTCCCATTCACTGTGCAAAATTGTATTACCAGATTGATTTATGTAGAAATTATAGGGAAAAATCGAGAAAAATGTGAGAGCTTGCTTGAAGATTACAATTTTTTTTTTTTCCCTTCTCTCCGGATACATCAAACTTTCTATAAAGTGATGTTGGAGGAAACAACCAATGCAAATGCTGTTTATGTAAATGACATTAATGATATGATTGCAAGTTTAAAGTTAATAAATAAACGTAAACACAGATTTTCACGCTGTTTCTGAAGAGAGACAGACAGACCGATCAAAACACACCTTACAGTAACAAGGAAAAGACGTACAAAGATCAGCCAAAACAAGCCACGTCCTCAGTGGGTAAAACTCTTCTTCTTCTTCTTGTGACCTTTTGACGCTTAGTATCGCTTCATAGGTCCTCTTCACCTTCGTCTCCTTCGTTCATTTTTCTTCCATTCATTTTTTTCCCTTTCATTTAGCGACACGACGCCATCTGTCGAGCCAACACGACACTGTACTGGCGGGGAACAAATAACCTTGCGTCGCTGGTTCTCTTTCGCCATCCATTACCTTAATCATTGCCATCATTATCACCACCTGTGTAATTACCGTCATTCGCTCTATTAAGAAAGGGAGGACAGGAGTGAAAAAGAGAAGGAAGGAAGGAAGGAAGAGTAGTAAATAGTATAGGAATAGTTAAGAGACATATATAATAATTAAGAAAGGGAGGAAATGAGTGGAAAAATAGAAGGAAGGAAGGATATGACATTGTAAGGAGACATATTTAATTAAGAAAGAGAGGAAAGGAGTAATAAAAAAAGAAGGAAGGAAGAGACGTATTAAGGAAAATAGCTGCTTGAAACACATCGTCACAGTCATAAAGATAAAATATGGAGTGGGATATATCATGTTATTATTTTTTCTCATGTCATTTCTCCTCGAAGACTTTTTTTTTTTTTTCCTCTTTGGCAAGTCTTTCGTTCCTCATCATTGCCTCCTCTTAGCAGTCCTCTTGGTCATTATTGTTATTATTGTTGTTATTATTATTATTATTATTTTCATTATTATTGTTATTATTATTATTATTATTATTTTCATTATTATTTTCATTATTATTGTTATTATTATTGTTATTATTATTATTATTATTTTCATTATTATTGTTATTATTATTGTTATTATTATTATTATTATTTTCATTATTATTGTTATTATTATTGTTATTATTATTATTATTATTATTTTCATTATTATTTTTATTATTATTGTTATTATTATTATTATTTTCATTATTATTGTTATTATTATTATTATTATTTTCATTATTATTGTTATTATTATTGTTATTATTATTATTATTATTATTTTCATTATTATTGTTATTATTATGTTATTATTATTATTATTATTTTCCTTATTATTGTTATTATTATTATTATTATTTTCATTATTATTGTTATTATTTATCTGCATCCTTTTTTCTTTTTTTCTTCTGTTATTCATACATCGCAGTTCTTTTCAAGCCTTTCTGACGCGTATTTAGGCCACGCTCAGTATTTTGTTCCTTCATTATTCATTAGCTTCTCTAAGTGCTTCATATTTGCTTCATGACTGGACTGTTTGCTCTCTCCTTACGGCTAAAAACTCTTAACATTCTCACCTCTCAATACGCTTTAAATATGTAGTTATATATTTCTTTATTGATTTATATGGCATTAAGTGGGTTTTTTTTCTCTCCCTCTCTTTTTTTCTCTCTCTCTCTCTCTCTCTTTCTCTCTCTCTCTCTCTCTCTCTCTCTCTCTCTCTCTCTCTCTCTCTCTCTCTCTCTCTCCTCTCTCTCTCTCTCTCTAACCCTCAAGACTTCACGTCATAAGTTTTGGTGTTAGAAATATGAATTAATCTTCGATTGATATGCAATGAACAGTTTGTGTGTGTGTGTGTGATGTTGTGTGTGTGTGTGTGTGTGTGTGTGTGTGTGTGTGTGTGTGTGTGTGTGTGTGTGTGTGTGTGTGTGTGTGTGTGTGTGTGTGTGTGTGTGTGTGGTGTGTGTGTGTGAAGGCTACATGTGTGTGCGCTCATACATGCATATATATGTCTGTACTGAGAGAGAGAGAGAGAGAGAGAGAGAGAGAGAGAGAGAGAGAGAGAGAGAGAGAGGAGGAGAGAGAGAGAGAGAGAGAGAGAAAAAAAAAAAGAGAAAAAAAGAGAAAAATCAGTGTGCCCCACGCGAGCCTCGGGTTGTCTTATCTGGTTCGGACATATTTCATAACGCGGCGCCGAAGCTGCTCCATTTTGCAACACCGCATCGATGGCACGACAGGGCGAGGCATGCAGAGAGAGGGGAGAGAGAGAGAGAGAGAGAGAGAGAGAGAGAGAGAGAGAGAGAGAGGACCTGTGACTCATTCATTGTAATTATATTATTGTTATTGCTATTATCAATATTTTATGATAATAATAATGAAGTAATAGTAATAATATGGTAATAATTCAAATACTCTACCATCATCTTGAATTCTGAATTGCATATCATTGCTTTATACTTTATAACTTTTTTTTTATTTTTTGTATTTCTTTCACTCTTCACTCTTTCAACTACTCCTACAATTTTTCACTTGTCTGCTGTTTTTGTGGGATCATTACTGTAGTCAATATCCAAGAGAAATACGTATCTACGAAACACCTTGAGCATAAATTAACTGCTTGCAAGTACCATTCAGGCGTAACAAGGAAAATATCGCTTCACATCAATCAAAACTCAGCGTCTCACCTGAATAATTTATAACCCAAGTCAAAACAACATTAAATATGAGGCAAGTGGGATTGAGCGGAGGGAGAACCGATTCTGACACTCTTTATTGATGGTATTCGATCGCGCAAATAAGGATTCAGAGTTCTCGTGCTATGACAAGTGGACACAATGCTTTAAATTCTGTCACTGTCTTGTATTATAACATAGACCCAAGAATAGAGACCCAAAGACTCTTAGAAACCCTTTAGGTATTACTTACACTCGAAACGCATCCTTGTGTAGCCTTTTTGAATGGAGGTACACGCTAGAGGACATTCTAAATCGACCTCAGTACGAATCTTAAAATCAAAGTCAATCATGTACGTAGTGTCTCTTTTAGAACGAACTCAGGTCTTCGGAATCCATTTAGATCGATCTCAATCCTTTACAAACTCCACTGCATTAACATCGTCCTTCAGCCAATCCTCTTTAATCGAACTAAATCAATCCTTTACTAATCCATTTTAACTGAACTCAGACCTCCGAAGAACAGATTTGCGTCACCCAATCCATGTTTTGATTTCTTTTTTTCCCGAACCAGCATGCAGGGAGGGGGATGCATTAAGGTAGCCTCACAGTTTGCACACAGGGAGGTTGCGTGAGGGATTTATGGGCAGACGGAGGGAGTCGAGGAGTGCATAAACGCCTCGTGTCCATCAAACCCTCGAGAGTAATGTTATATAATTTGCTCGGATTAATGGGCGATTTTCTCGTTGCCGTTGTGGGTGGAGGGAGTTCGGTGCATCAGGCCCTCGGCTCCTGCAGAGACGGTGAAGCAAGTGTGTAAATAGTGATGTATGATGACGCCTGAATCAGCTCATCTGCCTTCAGGGGGGAAGAACGCCCGTGTTTTGTTTACTGAGAGAGAGAGAGAGAGAGAGAGAGAGAGAGAGAGAGAGAGAGAGAAAAGAGAGAGAGAGAGAGAGAGAGAGAGAGAGAGAGAGAGAGAGAGAGAGAGCAACGCCCCTCTCTCACACGAAGTCTTGCCGGGGCGGGGTAACGAACCAACTTAGCTAGTACACCTTCATCTGTTTACCTGTCCAGCTCGCGTCACCTACGTATCCTGGCCAGAGAGTCACCTATAACCTCGTCTTCATCCTATTGGTGGCGAGGAAAGACTACGGGGTGGAGGGGAGGGAGAAGTAGGGGCAGGGGGATGGGGGAAGGAGTAATGTGAAGTTCCAAGATAGCCAGTAAATTTTGTAGTCGATAATACATGTGGCTTCATATCTCTGGGTTCTTATCAGATGACTGGCCACGGAGCAATATTTTTCTGTCCGCAATTGACGGTCAGTGGATGTTAAAGGAAAGTTATCCTGATGGAGATAATTGTTGCTTTTAGGTACGCTGATTCGTCCGTTAACCCGTCCCTCCGTCGGACTCCGTTGATTGGATTTCTACTGCCGATGGAAGGAATGATTCGTTCTTGTCCTGAGGTGGAGCTTAAGGGAAGGACGCCAGCCGGGTTACGTCTGTCTGTCTGTTTGTCTGTTTTTATGTTCGTCTGTCTGTAGCTTCACCTTTCAGTTTATATGTAATATTTTTCTTGCTGTGTTTTGTTAGTGGGGTCTCCGTGGTGGTGTTTATGTTCAAAGTTCAAAGGTCCGTCCATGATCAACTTTTTTTTACTGTAATTATGGTGGGGGTTTTTATGTTTGTGTGTGTGGTGTGTGTGAGTGATTCATAGGAAGGGAATGTGTGGCTTAGCGTGACGTTGCCCCTAGACGGTATCGGGGTGGCCTGTGAAGGGCGGTGGAGGAAGTGTAGACATGCATACTTTAAAGGAAGGAACCCATTAAATCCTCTTGTGTTGACGCTATGGCCCATTTTGAACAGTGTATGAATGTTATTAATTGACAATATAATCCATTGGCGATTTATAATTTGCTTTCCTCTTTAATTTATTCACAATTTTTTTTTTCCTTTACTGTTTTATAATCGTGTATTTGTTTTCCTTATCGTTTCGTCCTATGAATGTTTTTAATTGATATGATCTTTTCCTCTATACCTTGCGTTCATCATTACACATATATTGTTACACTTATATTTGCCTTTTTTTTTATTTATTTATCGTATTTCCTTACCTATCCTCCCTTTCTTACCACGTCTTTTACGCGGCTGTAATTCTCTTGATGCCTTTAAGCACCCCCCAAAAAATTTATCCACACAAATTCTTTCAATGTTTCCACAAGCGCCCTTTTCTTCTCTTGTTTTTCAGCGGCTTTCGACTTGCCCTTAACCTCGTGTCCTCACCTCACCCCAACAGTGCATACAAGTCATTTCACGGGCGTGCGGGCGGAACATAGTACAATATAAGTTAAATGAAATCAGCAATATATTCGAGGAAATGTCTATATCACTGCATTTTCCCGAATCATTGAACAGGACACGCCCATCTCCTCTTCCCCCTCCTCCTCCTCCTCCTCCTCCTCCTCCTCCTCCTCCTCCTCCTCCTCCTCCTCCTCCTCTTCCTCCTCTTCCTCCTCCTCCTCTTCCTCCTCCTCCTTCTTCTCCTCCTCCTCCTCTTCCTTCTCGTTTCCACAGTCACAGAAACAAACAGACGCAACAAAGTAAATATAGTTGAAATATAACAGACATGCAAAGTGTCGTAAACAGTCCGTAACGAGACGTACAAAAAGGCGGAATAGCAATAACGCTACAAAAGTGCTTCCAGAATACACCCACGAGAGAGAGTGTTAGAGGGAAAGAGAGGAAAAGAGAAAGAGAAAAATAAAGATAATTGCTCTAAAAGCGGATGTTGGAAGATCATAAAAATTCTGACAATGCGTCGCTTTTTCCTTATACGTGGGCATTCCGTATCAGCATTAAGTGAAAATAAAGAGAGAGAGAGAAAAACTAGCTCAACATACATTCCTCCTACTTTGCGTGGTGATATATACTCCATAATTATCCTTTGTATGTGTAAGTATGACAACAAATCGGTAACGTGAACTCTAAAAAGAAAAAATGCATGCAACAAAACAAGGAAAATAAACAAGTGGCGTATAGAAACCTCACATTACACGCCAACTCGAAATACGAAGACATTTATTTCCTTTTGGCTAATTACTCTGTTGATTCTAAAGTGTTTTTATCCATCGCAGAGAGGAAGAGTCAGGAATTGATTTAAGGTAAACAATAGGGAAGGATTAGTTGGATTAGGGAACATAGATCGGAAGGGAGGAAAGATAAGAGGAAGTGATAGGGGCTTATATAGCAGAGTGAGATTACGATGGAGTCAATGCTATTCAGGCTGTCAATTTATAGTGTTAATAAGTACGTAGCCATAGTAAGGGATAGGCCCATAAGGGAAAGGGTTGGAATTGGTGAGAGGAATGAATAAACTGTAAAGGTAAGTATATGTATAGGAAAAGGTGAATAGACTTGAGAAACCTAAGTACCTAAACTAAGGGATATAGAAAAGGGAATTGAAAGGGTGAAAGTGATGAGTAAACTGTAAAGGTGAATGGGAAAGGGTGAATAGACTTAGAAAGGGGTGATGGGTGTGGATGAAAGGGAAGGAAAGGGTGCGTGTAGGATGGAGGGTGGAAGCAGGTGATCTAAGTGGTTCCCTACTTGCCCCTCATCCGTTATTACAGGTGTGTTATTGAGTGGTTTTCAGGCGACATCCGGCGACATCTCTCTCTGTCCCTGTGTCTCTCCTCCCTCATTGACTCGCTCCCTCTCCCTACCTCACGCACCTCCTCACTTAACCTTTTGTCTCTGAATCCTTCCCTCACACTTACTAATATTTCCTTTCCTTCCTCCTTTTCCTCATATATTTGCACTTTGTTACCTGAAATTGCCTGTAAACGAAGACTAATCAGAAATTTGAACACATGCACACACACACATACACACACACACACACACACACACACACACACACACACACACACATACACACACACACACACACACATACATACACACACACACACATACATACATACACACACACGAGGGAGTTATTCATAGACACACACAACATAAAATACATTGACTTACACACCTGAGTATCTAGACAACGAGACATCAGGTATTGAAGGAGACTAACGAAGACAGGTAAGGAGAAGGGGGAGGAAGGTAACTAAATAAACAACAATACTATAATGTAAATAGAGGTAATTAAGTGTTGACTAGAAGGGAAGGGTAGATAAGGTAAGGTATGAAGGAAAATATTTAATACAGGAATACTATATAAGAGGTGAAAAAACTATTGCGTTAAATGAGTATATAGAATAATTGTCGAGGAAAGGATGTTATAAAGATAAGAAAAAAAAGTAATAAAAGATCAACGGATAGAAGGAGGATAATGAATATAGGAAATGCAGAAAATAGCGATAATTATTGGATTGTAGCAATGATAGTAATAATAAAAGGAGAGAAAGAAACTAAAGGAAATTGTATGATACTGGAAAGGAAAGGAGACGAAAATATAACAAAATTAAGAAACAATTATAAGTAGAATGAAATTAGAATAACAGAAAGAGATAGTTAATAAGTAACGAAAAATAATATGATAGAGGATTAATAAGATAAGGAAGAGATGGGATAGAGGAGATGATGAGAGGTGTGACCATTAAGGAATAGATGTGAAGAAAGGGGAGATGGAAAGGGAGTTAATGGACAAGGAATGGGAAGGATAGATGGGAATGGAAGGGAAGTGGAGATAAAGAAGGAAGGAATTCGATTGATGGGATAGAAAGGGAAGGGATGATGAGAAGAGGAAATTGATCAAGAAGGGATATGATGAAGAGATGGAAAGGGAAGGGATAGGATGGGAAGGGAAGGGGAGATAGAGAAGGAAGGAATTCGATTGATGGGATAGAAAGGGAAGGGATGATGAGAAGAGGAAATTGATCAAGAAGGGATATGATGAGGAGATGGAAAGGGAAGGGATAGGATGGGAAGGGAAGGGAAGGGGAGATAGAGAAGGAAGGAATAGGATGATGGGATAGGAAGGGAAGGGATGATGGAAGAGGAAATTGATCAAGAAGGGATATGATGAGGAGATGGAAAGGGGAGGGATAGGATGGGAGGAGGGGAGATAGAGAAGGAAGGAATAGGATGATGGGATAGGAAGGGAAGGGATTAGAGAGGAATTGATCAGAAGATATGATGAGAGTGGAAGGGGAGGGAAGGGATGGGGTGGGATGGGATGGAAGGCCTGAGAGAATCGATCAGTAAGTTAGGCTGTGAGTAGATCAATATTTTAGTGTCTCTCTAATGTGGTGTTACGTCGCGTGGAGTCAGTGAGGGCACGTTTGTCTCATCCACCTGCTTGACGGTCACCCATTTGTTCTCACCAGGTAATAACAGAAAAAGAGTTCAGTAATGTGGTTAGGAAATATGATCGGTAACTCCAATTTATCAGCTTTTTTCTCTCTCTCTCTCTCTCTCTCTCTCTCTCTCTCTCTCTCTCTCTCTCTCTCTCTCTCTCTCTCTCTCTCTCTCTCTCTCTCTCTATTCTTCTCTTTCTCTCTTTCTTTCTTGATCTCTCTCTCTCATCTATCTCTCTCCTTCATATTTTTTATACATTTCTTGGTTTGTTTTCTTTCGTGTTAATTTGTTTTTTCCCTGATCTGTACTTAATCAATATAAGAGATTTTGTTACCTTCATTATTCTCTGTTTACCTATTCTGATATCGGAAACCCATGTCTGTATTACGTCACAGTTTACATATTGTTTATCACAGTTCTATACCCCATACTCATTACTGTACTTCATCCACTTCTATCCAGTTTACCTGTATAGACACTACTTCATTAGCATCCACGTGTCATCCGCCTCTCATACCTGTATCTCCCAATCAACCTCCAATGACATTCTTGGAGAGTTAAAGTGTCTCCTTTTTATTACAGGTGATTAACCACTAATTAGATCTTTTGCATTATTTTTACGACACAATAAAGTGGACCTAATTGAATGTAGAAATTTAAGTGAATGGCAACGAGACAGGGGATGAAAAGGAAGGATGTGACGAGAAGGAAAGGAAGATGTTGGAGAATTATTAGAAGTAAAGGATATTATTGTATTGTTAGTGGGATTATGATGTTTGTTGGGTTGTTTTAGTACCTATATGTCTCTCTTTATCTGGTATCGTCCTTCCTATTACTCCTCTTCCTTCACAATATTCCCTCCTTACCTCCTCTTCTTCTCTCTCACTCTCTATCTGGTCTGTCCTACCATTTCTCCTCTTCTCTCTCTCTCTCTCTCTCTCTCTCTCTCTCCTCTCTCTCCTCTTCTCCGTCTCTCTCTCTCTCTCCTCTCTCTCTCTCTCTCTCTCTCTCTCTCTCTCTCTCTCTCTCTCTCTCTCTCGGTGACCACCTTCACAGTGTCACCAGACAAATCGACGCTATCAAATCGTCTATTATTATCGATAATTATTTATGAGAGACAGTTCGAGGTCGGAGTTATGACAAGCTCAGGCGTTGCAGCGAGGAGGGTACATCAGTGTTGCCATAGGGAGGAATGGGTTGAGAAGATGTGTTCAGGTTTTTTTGGTCTGGTCATACTGTTTGAGGTGGTGGTGGCATGAGGTGTGAATTATATCGTGTGTGTGTGTGTGTGTGTGTGTGTGTGTGTGTGTGTGTGTTGTGTGTGTTTTGAGTGATGACGTAGCTTTTTTCATTTGTCATGGTAATAAAAGGATTGTGGTCGTATTTGAAGATTACAGTATAGGGAAAGATAATGGTGATGGCAATGAATAGGCTTTCGTTATGGTGAGTGATGCTAGTGGTGGTGGTATTAGTTTCAGACACTAAAAGACAAAGAAAAGTCTATGAGTCATATAAATCTACTCTCTCTCTCTCTCTCTCTCTCTCTCTCTCTCTCTCTCTCTCTCTCTCTCTCTCTCTCTCTCTCTCTCTCTCTCTCTCTCTCTCTCTCTCTCTCTCTCTCTCTCTCTCTCTCTCTCTCTCTCTCTCTCTCTCTTTGTTATCTCCGCGCACCCTCATTACAGCCGCTAAAAATAATATACATAAATAAACCTCCTACACTCTTTCAGACTCATTATGTTGGTATAAATAGGAGTGTGTATCTTCTCCTTTCTTACCTTTATTTAGGGGGGGGGGGCAGGGGGGGGGGGAGGCTTCACTGTTCCTCGCTACACCTTGAATGAATGTTATGAGATAGGTCTAAAATTTGTCTGTCTCTGCTTTAGTTTCTCTGTACTAGTTTGTTTGTTTATTTGTGGAGTGTGTGTGTGTGTGTGTGTGTGTGTGTGTGTGGTGTGTGTGTGTGTGTGTGTGTGTGTGTGTGTGTGTGTGTGTTTGGAGTGTGTTTGGAGTGTGTGTTTGAATATAAACATACTTTAAATTCTTGTAGTGTTTATTCTTTTATTTTAATATAGAAAGGTTATAGCATGATATTAAATTCACATATATCAAACATACACATAGTACATTACTCAACGAAACGAGTGAACGAGATTTAAAAGTTTAAATAAAAAAATAAAAAAAAAACATTTTGGGAATTTTTTTGGGGGGAGAGGTGGATTTTTTGGTGTTTTGGGGATTTTTTTTTTTTTTTTTAAACTTACGAAATTTGTTAGGGAAACGAGTCTGGGGGGTCCATCGTTGTTGTCCGCGACGGGGTTGTGAAGAGATGGTGGTGGTTGAGGAGGGAACGGTCGTAAGAGTATTGAGTGGCATACATCCCGTCCCCTAATTGCATGTTCTTTTGATCAAGGTTAAAAGGTTTAGTAATACGTCATGCCAGTGGTTCTATTAAAGTATCAGAGCGAAGTTCAAAAGGACCTCTGTAGATATTGAAAAATGTGCGACGTCTGCATATTCAAAAGGGATGAGGGTTGGCGAGGCTTAATTTTGTGAATATGAAAAGTTTTATGTCGCCCAGGTGTGTGTGTGTGTGTGTGTGTGTGTGTGTGTGTGTGTGTGTGTGTGTGTGTGTGTGTGTGTGTGTGTGTGTGTTTGTTTATGCGCACGCGAGACGTAGTACATATTCCTGATAGATATATTACACTTCATTGAGCTAAGACTAAGATGAAGTGAGTTTGAAATGATTAGTATTGAAGAGTGTGTTAAGCATGCAAGGTGTGTCAGTGTGCAGGTGTGGGTGATGTACAGGTGTGTTGCCTCTTTATCGTGAATGATGGGAGGGCGGGGGTCACTGCCTGCTTGGGTTTAATTAGATCAGTGAATCCCAAGCAGGTGGTGAGTGTGAAGTACCTCTCTATTGACTTTGAATGACAGGTTGTGTATGTCCTGCGTCGCCTTGCTTCACCTGTCCATAACTACGGCTGTCCATGGGATCTCATACAACGTGATTACTTTTTTACTAACTATACATACATACACATACAATACACATACACATACATAATGACATGAAATTCACACATACCAAACATACACATACATTACTAAACGAAACTAGTTAACGAAATTTAAAAGTTTAAATACGAAATAAAATCTATCTATATCTATAATATCTATCTATCTATCTATATACCTAAAATGTATTTATCCATATGATCTCACGACGGGGTGATTGCTTTTTTGTTCCGGTACTCAAAGGCAGGAAACTTACTACTGAAGTATTAAACATCCACGTGATTCACCTACTTTATAATAGAGTACCCTTAGTAGCACATTATCCCCCATTAATTAACCCTGTGTGTAGGAAGCAATGCAGACCCTTGAAGTACCATTATTTAGCGTTCATAATACTTAAACAAGCTTGGATAACAACTACTGTGAAATCAGAAATAATCATGACCTGCTCACTAACTTTTGAACTCGAAATGATGCGGAGAAAATCATGAGTCATAACAAATACAGGTCGTGGTCACAGGTAGAGCCTTGTTACCTGTTTGTTACTTGTTACCTGTGTCATTATCTGGGTGTAGGTGGAGCTTTGATAGTTAAGCATGCAGGGTAGGGAGCGAAACACCTGTCTCCTCGTTACACACCTGAACACCACGTCCACACAGGTGCCTCCTTCCACCACAACAACCTGATTTACTCGAATAAATGTCAATAATAAAAGTAAATAAATTGGTCTGCTGCAAAGGAGGAAAAACAAGTGAGATAGAATAACGAGAGGAAGGAAAAGATAAAAGTATATAGGTTTGGGTAGTCATTGTTCAAAAGTAAATCGTCATTTCTTTCTTTTTCCTCTATTATTATGTTTATTTGAGTTACATTGTTTTAGTCTTTGTTGTAGCATCTTCGTCTGACGTTGAAACTCTTCTTAACTTATTTATATGTTTTTCTTTCACGATTATTACAACTTTTAAAAGCTTATAGTAATCACCAATACTTGTGCTGCATTTGACCGCAAGTACCCTGCCTCCTCCTCCTCCCCCTCCTCCTCCTCCTCCCCCCCCTCCTCCTCCTCCTCCTCCTCCTCCCCCTCCTCCTCCTCCTCTCCTCCTCCTCCTCCTCCTCCTCCTCCTCCTCCTCCTCCTCCTCCAATTACTAAGTCTATTTGATGTTTGTTATCCAATGTTTCTTTTTGTTTGATGATATGCTTACCATTTATGTGTTACCTGTGTGTGATTTTACGCTTCAAACTGTAATGACTAGTTTTCTTTTACCGCTGCTGATTATAACTCCTCCTCCTCCTCCTCCTCTTCCTCCTCCTCCTCCTCCTCCTCCTCATCTACTCTCTCTGCCTACTATTTTCTTTCTACCTTTTATTACCTGATGTTTATCGTCCTCTGTTTATCCTCTTTCTCTTTATTGCAAATGCTGCCGTCTGTCTCGTGTTCTCTCCCTTCCCTTTCCTCCTCACTTACCCATCAACCTTTCCCCTTCATCTTCCTTTCCCTTCCCAACCCTTATTCTTCCTCTCTGACTCCCTTCCTTATTTCCTCCCTTTGCCAATCATAGCTTTACCCCTTGAAATAAATCAATACATTTTTTTCATTCTAGTAATCAGTCTGTCTGGTTTTACTGAACGGGTTTGTGTGCTTGGTTGTGTTCGTATGTGTGTGTGTGTGTGTGTGTGTGTGTGTGTGTGTGTGTGTGTGTGTGTGTGTGTGTGTGTGTGTGTGCGTGTGTGTGACTCACCCCTAAACGCCTTGTTGATCTAACCTTCCTCGTGACTCGTAAATTATTGCAATTTTATTCCGTCACGTATCTTATCGTTGTCATCGTTGTTGTTGTTGTGTTTAGAAGTGGTGTAGCATTTTGTTCAGGGTCATTATCCGTTTTCATTGGTGGTTGTACGTTATAATTTATTTCAGTAGTCTGTCATGTCAAGTCATGTCAAGTCATGTCAAGGAAACCAAACGTCGTGTCTGGATTGAATTTTCTTTACCTTCTTATACCTCACCTTATAGACTGACTCTCTCTCTCTCTCTCTCTCTCTCTCTCTCTCTCTCTCTCTCTCTCTCTCTCTCTCTCTCTCTCTCTCTCTCTGTAAGTGTCTCTCTCTCTCTCTCTGTAAGCCTCTCTCTCTCTCTCTAAGTCTCTCTCTCTCTGTAAGTCTCTCTTTCTCTCTCTAAGTCTCTCTCTCTCTCTCTAAGTCTCTCTCTCTCTCTGTAAGTCTCTCTCTCTCTCTGTAAGTCTCTCTCTCTCTCTGTAAGTCTCTCTCTCTCTGTAAGTCTCTCTCTCTCTCTTCTTTTCTCTCTCTTCTCTCTTTCTCTCTCTCTCTCGTCTCTCTCTTCTCTCTCTCTCTCTCTCTCTCTCTCTCCTCTCTCTCTCTCTTCTCTCTCTCTCTCTTTTTCTCTCTCCCCTCTCTCTATCTCTCTCTCTGTAAGTCTCTCTCTCTCTACTCTCTCTCTCTTCTCTCTCTCATATCTCTCTCTCTGTAACTCTCTCTCTCTCTCTCTCTCTCTCTCTCTCTCTCTCTCTCTCTCTCTCTCTCTCTCTCTCTCTCTCTCTCTCTCTCTCTCTCTCTCTCTCTCTCTCTCTTCTTTTTATCACAGGATGGACTATACCAATCCAAGCTAATTGACTATTTTTTTGTCAATTTTTTTCATCCAGCCCGACAGGATGAACAAGCTCTATTCATTCCTCCCTTTTTCCCCCGTCATGAATTGTTCTTAGCGGCCGAGTTATTCATGGACAGGTGTTGCAGGAGAGAATTAAGGGTGAGAGAGACGTGAGGTGTGAGAGGTAAGGAGGAGGAGGAGGAGGAGGAGGAGCAGCAGGAGCAGGGTAACAGGAGGCAAGAGAGCAGTGTTCCTCCTGTTTAATTGATATCAGCAGCTGAATAGAATGCTAATGAGGGGGCGTGAGGTGATGTTATCTCTCCACAACAGCTGATAACAGAGGGAGGGGAGGTAGAAACAGAGGGAGAGGAAGGGAAAGAGAGAGGGGTGGAGAGGTAGATAGGAGGTAGAAACAGAGGGAGAGGAAGGAAAAGAGAGAGAGAGGGGTGGAGAGGTAGATAGGAGGTAGAAACAGAGGGAGAGGAAGGAAAAGAGAGAGAGAGGGGTGGAGAGGTAGATAGTTGTGGGAGAGGAAAAAAAGTTGAATTCTACTTTTTCCATTAAAGTTATGCACGAGAGAACTGGTTTTGAGTGTGTTGTATCTGTGTGTGTGTGTGTGTGTGTGTGTGTGTGTGTGTGTTCGTTAGCGGCGAGGAGGAAGTGGTGTGGTCGGGGAAGAACTATGAATGGATTGGATGGATAACGACTTCATTTTTTTGCTATCTTCAAGGGAAACAGCTGGGCGAAATACAGGTTATTTTAATTACTTTTTTCCGAGTCACGACAGTTCGCTGCTTACTTTATTATTTATTTATAGTAGAAATGTTTGGTGGGTTTTATTTTTGCTTAGATGTTCCTTTTTTTTTACGGTTTTGAGAATTATTATTATTTTTTGTTATGGTGATTTCCTTTTTTTTTTTTTTTTTTTTTTTAACTATTTTCAAAGATGTTAAAATTCATTCACAAAATCCTGCTTGTTTTTCCAGTATTTTATTTTTAGTGTGTGTATTTTCTTTCCTTCCTGTGTCTTTCCTTCCACTCTCCATTTATCACGTATCTCACCACATCCTTCATTATTTTCCCTCCACATTTCCTCGATTTCATCACTTCCTTCACCGCTCTTGTCACAAAGGAAAAGGAATTCACGCTCGTTACCTCGTCAAATATATAAAAAAAAACTATAAAAAAGAGAGAACAAAAGATATAGAAATATATTAAAATAGGTAAATAAAATACAAATAATAAATAAAATAGTAATAACAGTAGAAAATAATAAATGAAATAGGTATAAAAATTGCGAAAACTATAAAATTGGAAAAAAAAGTACAGTGCATAATTTTATTCAGGGAGAGAAACGCGTATCTTCCTATCTCTTCGTGTTATCTTCCTATCTCTTCGTGTTATCTTCCTATCTCTCCGTGTTATCTTCCTATCTCTTCGTTGCCGCCATTAAAAGGACGCCACATGCCGATGCTGGGGAGAGATTAGCATCCGTCCGTCTGTCTGTCCGCTCGCCTGTCCGTCAATTGTTCTCGTTATAGAAACAAAAAACCTGGCGGCTGGTGGTCGTGGTGGTGGTCGTGGTGGTGGTCGTGGTGGTGGTCGTGGTGGTGGTGATGAGGGAATAAAAAGTGGTTTTAGTAGTGGATGTGGGATTGTTAGGTGTACATGCAGACAAATTAACACACACACACACACACACACACACACACACACACACACACACACACACACACACACACACACAGGGTACTCCGTAGTGTAGTGGTTAGCACGCTCGGTTCACAACCTAGAAGTCCCGGGTTTGATCCCCGGGCGGAGCGGAAACATATGGGCTGTTTCCTTAAAACCCCAGCCCCTGTCCACCCAGCAGTGAATGGGTACCGGGTGTCAGCCGGGGGTTTGTGACCCGCCTCCCGGGGTGCTGGCTTCGGCCTACACTAACCACTAAGGGTGAATGATAAAAATATTGATATGGAGACGGGGCCATATGAGCGTTGCTCTGGCCCTGTAAAATACAACTAGATGAATACAACTAGATGAATACACACACACACACACACACATCAACACATACACTCACACAAACAGTCACAACCTAAACACTGTACATAATTACAAGACCAACGTCCGTTTCTTCATGGTAGTAAGACCTCGCTTATTTGTTTTTCTCCGGCGTTAAATCGGCTTTGCTTTTTCCAGTTATTGCTTGAGCAGTCATTAGCCTCTGCTTTATCCCTAGTTAAGTCCAGGTAATTACTCCCGCCAATTCATTACCTGCTGTAATTTACCTTTGCCACGGTGATCAATAACCATTAGGGCGTTCAGGGGGTCACATAAATCCTTTCCGCAATAATTAAATGTTCCGAATGAATCCACTTAATCGGCGCCGGGTCCGGATAACTCGCGGTGTTCGTGCTGACGCAGAGTGATCCGGACAGTGGCCTGCACGGGTGTTGGCTCATCCAGACGCCTGCATGGCCTGTCCCCCCATTCCCCCTCCCCCCTATCCTGTCCTGCGTATATCCCACACTCCCCATGAACCTACACGCACCTCCTCCTCCTCCTCCTCCTCCTCCTCCTCCTCCCTTTCAACATGTTAAGATGAAGGAAAAGTCTGTGAAAAATGAAATTAGATAGGAAATATAGGATAGGAAATTTGATAGGAAAGAAAAATAGGAAGAGAATACAGCAATTTTGATCATCTTGTTTACATGTAGTACCAACTTTGCCTTTCTCTTGACCTTACTTACTCACGAAAACAAGAGGTTGGAGGATAGATAGGACTGACTGACTGACTCTCTCTCTCTCTCTCTCTCTCTCTCTCTCTCTCTCTCTCTCTCTCTCTCTGTTGGGCATTGGTTACAGGTGTCTATTTAGAATTATCTGCGTTGTGGACAATGTTGGGGCGTGAATGGTATAATGTGGCATGGGCTAATTCTAGTGTGCCTCATTGTAATACCTGCAAGGGGGGGAAGACCAGGGTGTGAGAGCGAGAGAGAGAGAGAGAGAGAGAGAGAGAGAGAGAGAGAGAGAGGGGAGAGAGAGAGATGGGAGGGAAGGAAATAGCCCGAAATAAGGAAAAAAAAGTTGCATCCATGTTTTTGTGCGTCATTCTGTCATTTGATCTCTCTCTCTCTCTCTCTCTCTCTCTCTCTCTCTCCCCCACACACCTGGTCTCTTATTTTATCTCTCGTAAACTACGTACTCAAACAAAGAAGGAGAGAGGAGAGAGAGAGAGAGAGAGAGAGAGAGAGAGAGAGAGAGAGAGAGAGAGAGAGAGAGAGAGAGAGAAGCCACCCACGGAAAAAGAGAGACAGGGGAGCAAAGATAACAACGGGCGGAGGCGGCAGGAGGCGGGAGGCGCGTGTCACTGGCCCTTGCCTTGGTCATAAACAAGGCGCCCAGTTGTCTTCTGTTCCTCCCGCCCCCTTCTATCCCTCCCGCCCTTTACTCCTCTCCCTTCCTCTCCTCTCCCTCCCGTCTATACCTCTTTCTCGTGCTTCCTTTCCCTTCTACCGTCTATTTTCCCTGTCCCTCGTACATCTTTCTTTCTTTCTCATCTTATCCCTATAGGCCCTCCTTCCCGTCCCTTCTCTCCCTCCCGTCTCCTCGTCCTCCCGTCTCTTTCTCGTGCTTCCTTTCCCTTCTACCGTAGAGACGTGAGTTCGCAATGTGCAGCGTCCCTTTGCATTCGGTCAGCGGTTCGAGTCCGCCTAGTTCGTGCTGACGTGGCGGCGCTTTGTATAGTCAATAACCTTGTAGTTGGTACTTGCAAAGTGTCTAGATAGGATGAAAATCTTATCTTATCCCTTCTACCGTCTATTTCCCTGTCTCTCGTACGTATATCTTTCCACGTCCATGCCTATATTCCCCTCTTCCCGTCGCTTTTCCCTGCCGTTTAGTATATATCATTTTACTATAGACTGTCTTTACTCTTTGTATCTAATTCATCTCCCTCTTGTTTATTCTCTTCTCTCCCTTCTTTCCTTTATTCATTCTCCATTTTTCTTCCTCCTCCTCCTTCTTTCATCCCTCCCGAATTATTTGATCACTATATTTTTACGTACATTTTTATAGACGTGTTTATATTCATGTTTTTCTTTCTTTTCTTTCCAGGTAAGACAACACATCCCACCGGCCAGTCCACTCCTCCAGTACCTTCCTCATCCCTCCCTCTCCTTCCCTGATCCACCTTCACCTCTTCCACCTCCTCCACCTCTTCCACCACCTCCAACCCCAGACGCAAGGCCGTGACGGAGGTATGTGTGTGTGTGTGTGTGTGTGTGTGTGTGTGTGTGTGTGTGTGTGTGTGTGGAGAAATAGTCAATAAAGAGGTATGGTGAGTCTTTCTTCTTTTTAGTAATGTATAAGCAATGATGATGGGTTTTTGTTTAAGTTTTATCTTGCATTGTATAAGTTTGAGGGTCTTTTATTAAGAGTATTTAAGCGGAAAATATTTTGATACGATGATAAATTGTAGATAGGACATTAAGACTGATCACGAACGAATACAATGATTTTAGTTATGATTTAAGTGATAGATGACCCGTATACAAAGTTAGATAAAGGACATTCAGGTATAGATCCTACCCTATTGTAATCATAGTGTCTTATATTTCATAGTGTTGTATTGCTCAATAAGTAGCAAGTCATAATTAACCACCCTGAAATTAATAGTAATGGGAGACAGAGGCCAGCATTGTGGTAACGTGCGATTTAGTGAGTGTCTCCAACCCTCTCATTGACATATCCCGTCGTGTTGGGGGCAGACTTGTTTGTGTTTGCAGGTGTAATACGTGTCAATTTGCCGACAAAGAAAAAATGATAATGGTATGGAATTATGTTTTTTGTGTTATGTTCATGGCTTTTGTGTTGGAAATTTGATACTGTAATTGTTTGGTAGTGCTCATTACACGGCCCTTTGTGTTGCCGTTAGAGAGAGAGAGAGAGAGAGAGAGAGAGAGAGAGAGAGAGAGAGAGAGAGAGAGAGAGAGAGAGAGAGAGAGAGAGAGAGAGAGAGAGAGAAAAAAAAAATTAATGTACCTGATTAATCTTGTTTTGAGGAATTCTACTCAAAATTAATGTTTCGTAACACTTATGTGGTCTATGTTATTTACTTTTTTTGCCTTTGTTGAGGTAGACGTTGATAGTAGAAGAAGAAGAAGGAGAAGAGGAGGAGGAGTCTTTGAGGGAGTCGTGACCAAGGGGAGGTATCAAAGTCGACCATTTTGTGAAGGTTACTCTCTAGCTGTTTATATGAAGCAGGGAGACCAGGAGGAGGAGCACCGTGTTCCTGAAAAAAAACCTTTGTATTAAAAGTATAAAAATATATCAAACGTGTATTAAAGCGAACAAATAACACGTGAAATAAAACTTGAGATGAGATAGATTAGATATAGCAACGCAGAAACTAATGACTGAGTATGTAAAAAACTAACAAAAAAAACGAGACAATATAAAATATAGGGAATGTGCAGAGACTGGAGGAAAATTGGTGGGTACTGTGTCAAAAGGGGGGGAGGAGAGAGATGATGGGGGTAACAGAGAGGAGGATAGGCGGGAGAGATGGAGAGATGATGGGAGGGATAGTAGTAGGAGGAGGATAGGCGGGAGAGATGGAGGGAAGATGGGAGGGATAGTAGGAGGAGGAGGATAGGCGGGAGAGATGGAGAGAAGATGGGAGGGATAGTAGGAGGAGGAGGATAGGCGGGAGAGAGATGGGAGGGATAGTAGGAGGAGGAGGATAGGCGGGAGAGATGGAGAGAAGATGGGAGGGATAGTTAGATCGCTCGGACCAGTCAGGTAACAGGTAATTGACAGGGGAGGGAGCACGATCAGCACGTATAATGGGTCTGATTTATCTTCCTACCTCTCCTCCTTTGCCTCCTCCTCCTCCTCCTCCTCCTCCTCCTCCTCCTCCTCCTCCTCTCCTCCTCCTCCTCCTCCCTCCTCTCCTCCTCCTCCTCCTCCTCCTCCTCTCCTCCTCTCCTCCTCCTCCTCTCCTCCCCTCCCCTCCTCCTCCTCCCCCCCCATCTTATGTGTTCTCCATTGCCTTCTATCCCTCCTAATTTTTCGTCCATTTCTTCCTCACATAATCTCTCCTCCTCCTCTTCTTCCTCCTTCTCATCCTCATCCTTTTCCTTCTCCTCTTCCTCTTCCTCTTCCTCATCTTCCTTAATATAGTATTCCTCTTCCTCCTATTGGAATGCAACTCTTCATTTTCTTGCTACTTTTTTTTCATCGTTTCAACAGTTTTTATTAGACGAAACACACACACACACACACACACACACACACACACACACACACACACACACACACACACACACACACACACACACACACACACACACACACACAAAAGCTTACCCCTGCCTACCTGTAACTTTGATAAATG
>JACEEZ010006570.1:325000-330000 GCA_016584305.1 Chionoecetes opilio
ATGGAGGGAATTTTTTGTTTTTTTGATAGAGGGAATTTTTTGTTTTTTTGATAGAGGGAATTTTTTGTTTTTTTGATAGAGGGAATTTTTTTATTTTTGATAGGGAATTTTTTGTTTTTTTGATAGAGGGAATTTTTTGTTTTTTTGATAGAGGGATTTTTTGTTTTTTTAATAGAGGGAATTTTTTGTTTTTTTGATAGAGGGATTTTTTTGTTTTTATGATAGAGGGAATTTTTTGTTTTTTTGATAGAGGGAATTTTTTGTTTTTTTTGATGGAGTGAATTTTTGTTTTTTTGTAGAGGGAATTTTTTGTTTTTTTGATAGAGGGAATTTTTTGTTTTTTGATAGAGGGATTTTTTGTTTTTTTGATAGAGGGAATTTTTTGTTTTTTTGATAGAGGGAATTTTTTTTGCTTTTTTTGATAGAGGGAATTTTTTGTTTTTTTGATAGAGGGAATTTTTTGTTTTTTTGATAGAGGGAATTTTTAGTTTTTTTGATAGAGGGAATTTTTTGTTTTTTTGATAGAGGGAACTTTTAGTTATTTTGATAGAGGGAATTTTTTGTTTTTTTGATAGAGGGAATTTTTTGTTTTTTTGATAGAGGGATTTTTTTTGTTTTTTTGATAGAGGGAATTTTTTTTTTTTTTTGATGGAGGGAATTTTTTGTTTTTCTGATAAAGGGAATTTTTTGTTTTTTTTAGATGTTTAGGCAGTCCACTTGTGCCAGCTTATAGGAAAGAGGAGGAAGATGGAACTTAATGTCATGTGGTAAAATATGATAATAAGTGAGGTGTAGTACATAGATTGTTTAGCATTTGTCGTCTTTTCTTTCTATTGGTTTTTGGATCGTATCTGAAGGAATAATACATCAGTAAGAAGTTGTGGATCGTTTTGATAATGTGTGTTTGTGTATGTGTGTGTGTGTGTGTGTGTGTGTGTGTGGAGTAGGAGGAGGGTGGGGGTGTTCGGGTATGTTGTTCTCTTATTGCAATCTCTTAACCGGTTTCCTACTGCATTATTATATTTCCAAAGTTATAATTCTTATCTTATATCATCTCTAGATAGCGTCTAACCATTGCAACGCCAATTTGATATTTTAGTCCATGGTAGTTTTCTTGTCTTAACTGGCACTACCACCTCCTCCTCCTCCTCCTCCTCCTCCTCCTCCTCCTCCTCCTCCTCCTCCTCCTCCTCCTCCTCCTCCTCCTCCTGAGCTGTCTGTAAGATTTCCTGTTTGCTGTGGCGCTAATTTCTCTGATCATAATCATACAACTACTTCTCTTAGCTTATCTTTGTTTTTATCCTCTATCTCTTGTTCCCGGCCTGCCCCCGCGAAGGAAGAATTTATCACTGATTAGGAGCCGTGTGTGTGTGTGTGTGTGTGTGTGTGTGTGTGTGTGTGTGTGTGTGTGTGTGTGTGTTGTGTGTGTGTGTGTGTGTGTGTGTGTGTGTGCACTTAAATGAAGAATGTTTTTACTTTCCTACTGAAAAAAAATCCACACACACAGACACACATACACACACGTGTGTGCGTGTGGTTTTTAACGTACGGTACGTATACGTAACGGACGGTTTTTAACACCGTACTCGCCCTGATGCAGTTGACACAAAAAAACAAGGACTAAAAAGCTGTTAATTTGCATAAAGGTCCTCAGCTTCCTGCCGAGCTTCAACCTACGTAGTTAATTCTTCACCTGGACGCAGCACAGCAAGACTCCAAACAAAAGCCCACGTCAGTAAAAAAACCATGAGGACCACCACGTCAAATGTCAAAGCGCTTAGAAAACTATTGTCAGCCTCCTTACGATGCAAAAAAAAACATGTTAAGCTAGTTTTCTATATTTTTTTAGTTATACTTCCTGGGTTGCGTAATTGAAATATCAAGGAGAAGCTATTTTCTTATACCCAAGTGGAAGGTTGATTTACCAAGACTTCCACGTATTTTCTGTAGGATTCGAAATACACACACAAACACACGCACGCACACACGCAACACACAACACACACACGCACACACACACACACACACACACACACACACACACACACACACACCACACACACACACACACACACACACACACACACACGCCGAACAGGGAATGTCCAGGGAAACTCTAGATCTGCCGTCGTCGCGCCGCCTTCGCTTCTAATCTGCAACGCTAGAATCCCCTTGAAGCGACGTAACCCCAGCCGGGCGTCACTGCGCTTCACTGCCCTCCTGCCTCCTCCGGCTGAGCGTGAAACTTGAGTAGGTGAGGCGAGGAAGGTGACGAGAGGCGACACAGAAGGAGGAAGAGGAGGTGGATGTTGTGAAGGTAGAGGAGGAGGAAGAGAACACTGGAAGAGGGGTGACGAGAGGCGACACAGAAGGTCCGGAGGAGAAGGAAGAGAAGGTGGTGGATGTTGTGATGTAGAGGAAGAGGAAGAGAACACTGGACTAGCAGGAGGTGGGTGTTGTGAAGGTAGAGGTATAGAGAAGATTGTGAGAGTTGAGGAGTGAGGGAGAATAGACGAAGGGAGGATTGTGAGGAGAGGAAGGTGACGAGAGGTGGGCGACACAAGTGGAGATCCGGAGGAGAAGGAGGTGGATGTTGTGAAGGTAGAGGAAGAGGAAGAAAACACTAGAGAAGGAGGAAGAAGAGGATGTTGTGAAGAAGATTGTGAGGGAATAGGAGGATTTAGTGAGGGAGGATATATGAAGGGAAGAGAAATGACACGAGATCTAAACAAAACAAACAATGGTAGACAGACAGAAAGCCCATTGAGAGAGAGAGAGAGAGAGAGAGAGAGAGAGAGAGAGAGAGAGAGAGAGAGAGAGAGAGAGAGAGAGAGAGAGAGAGAGAGAGAGAGAGAGAGAGAGAGAGAGAGAGAGAGAATAATAATAAACACAATTTTTTTTCCCTTTATTTTCCCACAATATCTCAAACCAACCTTATCCTCATCCACATTCTTTCTCTCCCATTCATTTAACCCTTTTGTCTCCATTCCTTTCCTGCTCCTGTACCACCAATACCCTTCCGTCTGCCACCTGTGTCCCTCCCTCCGTCTGTCACCACATAAGGACCTTTCACAGGCCACATTAAGGGACAGACGTCTCGGGTATTACCTACATTACGCAATTATAACCGGCCTTACCTGGGCCCCACCTCACCTGGTCTCACCTCAGATGCATTTCCCAGGCCTGTTAACCCTTTCGGTGGGTATAACCGTAACAACCTTTTTTCTTTCCTCTGTCTGTCTATCTGTCTGGTTCTGTCTCTCTTTCTGCCCCTGCCTCCCTCCCTGCCTCTCCCTACCTTTCTCTGCCTCTCCCTGCCTCTCCCTACCTCTCTCTGCCTCTCCCTACCTCTCTCTGCCTCTCTACCTCCCGTCCAACCCTTTCCAGACCATAGGAAGGAAAGGTGAGGGTTAGAATGAGTGTTTTGAGGGAAAGGAAGGCAGAGAAAGAACGTGGATGGGAGAAGTAGGAAGTTGGGAAGATTAAAAAAATACAACGAGGAACAGAAGCGGAGATATATATTATTTTCATTTGTTCAGTTTTTCTGTTTTTTGGTGTGTATATTGGAATTCTAGATTTTGTGTAGATATGGCTTTTGTTTTATTTGGGCATACATTTTTTTTTCTTTCATATAATCATTACTCAAGACTGCAAGTTGTAATTTCTTGTAGCTTGTAACTTACAAAACGTCCCCAGACAGTAATTACAGACCATGTTGTATTACTTGAAAAACATACACCTCTCTCTCTCTCTCTCTCTCTCTCTCTCTCTCTCTCTCTCTCTCTCTCTCTCTCTCTCTCTCTCTCTCTCTCTCTCTCTCTCTCTCTCTCTCTCTCTCTCTCTCTCTCTCTCTCTCTCTCTCTCTCTCTCTCTCTCTCTCTCTCTGTGTGTGTGTGTGTGTTTGTGTGTGTGTGTGTGAGTGTGTGTGTGTGTGTGTGTGTGTGTGTGTGTGTGTGTGTGTGTGTGTGTGTGTGTGTGTGTGTGTGTGTGTGTGTGTGTGTGTGTGTGTGTGTGTGTGTGTGTGTGTGTGTGTGTGTACCTCTCCTTCATAATTGTTCAGACAGAAAGGTAAAAAAAAACCCTCATAACGGAGCAGAGGGTTTCCGCGGCTGTAATGGGCCAATTATCTCCCCTAGATTAGGCGGCGCCGGGCTCTCCCAAAAATTGTTGCGGGAGGAGACGGCTAAAGGAAGGCCAATCCGTAAATTATTTGTAGCCTGAATGGGATGAAGCAGACTTGTGGGTATATTTCATCTTCCTTGCCTTTTCTTTTAAATTATTTAGATTGCTAAGTTTCTTTCCGTCATATATCCTAGTCTGTTTTTTAACCCTTTATTTTTTTGGGGGCAATTTTTTCTAGATATTTGCTGATAATTTTGTTTTCTATATTGCGATCCATTTTTCTAAGCTCATTTGTGTGTGTAATTTTTTTTTTTTTTTTTTTTTTTGCACTTCCATTGTAGGAAGGCACGGGCTTTCTAAGAGCCCGTCAGTGTTAAACAGTTAGATGTCACAGTAGTTAACGGGGTGGTGTGTGTATGTTTATAAATATTCTATCAATAATTCCTTGAAATATATCGATAGAACGTGAGCAACTACACTTATTTGCATTTCTTTAAATTATGTAAATAGCTCGATTTGCTGTCATTAATATTCTTATCTATTATTACTTATTATAATTTGCTGCATTGGATAAAACGAGATATGGAAATTTCAGAAAATGCTAACTTGTACGTGGTGTAGGAGGAGGAGGAGGAGGAGGAGGAGGAGGACAGGAAGAAGAGGAATGGTCAAATATGTCTTGTCAGTGTTCTAAGTTTTCCCACGCCTTGAGGTGTGAGGAGGAGGTGGTGAGATAAATGAGAGAAGGTATGAGACGAACGATGGGAGCTGAGAGGGGTGACAGGACACGGAGAGACGAGTCAAGGGAAGTGAAATGGGTAAATAGGAGTAGGGAATGAATGGGTGAAGAGGGAATTAAAAGATGAGTAAAGGGAAGG
>JACEEZ010006570.1:335000-357500 GCA_016584305.1 Chionoecetes opilio
GTTAGGAACAAATTTTCAAACAAATACATTTTTCAAAAAATATTGCAAATTTTGCAAGGGGTATGCCTTGATTTTTTTTAAATCACGTTTTTTTTTCAATAACTAAAAAACTATGGCAGATAAGTGCAACATGTATAGAGAAGTAAATATGAAGTAGATCAAGGGCTATCATTTGACGAAAAGCAAAAAAATATGGATTGGTAAATAACCGAGAAAATAGCATATTTGTACATTTATACGAAATATCAATTTTCTCGACAACCATGAGGTGTTTGACAAACCGAATACTGTACCATATATAACATGTCAAGATGAACGTTTGTTACTTCGATAAGTTTTCTACGAATCATAGTTTTGCGGCAAAATAAAAAAAACCTGATCGTCGTCAATTTTGGATTATGTTGTGAGCAGCCAGAAATCGAAAGTAGTTTTTTCGCTAGATAAGTTGGAAATGCCGGGGATACAATTGTAGATCCATCCATTTACAAAACTTTTGATGGGTAAGTGTTGCTGTGTGAGAAACAAGTTGGAAGCTGAAAGGGTAAAAGTAACTATATATGTTTATAATTCAGAAACCGTTCACGATAGGTCAGTGAAGACGTAGAGACCAGTTTTGCCACCTCAGTGTAGGGGGAGGATAAATTCTATATGATTTTCACGCATAGTAATATATCGTACTTCTATTTTAAATTAGTTTTACTTTGAAAATCACAAGTTAAACTGAACCTAAGAACAAGTAATAGAAATTGCAACCCGGCACATTTTATCAACATCTACATGCATACATACATACATACATACATAAATACCTTAACATTTCCATTATAATATCCCCCCATAAAAAGAAAATAATACTCAAATTTGAAGTATATAACTGCATTAAAAAAACTTGCTTCTTGTGACAGATACTTGGTTATTTTCAGGTTTTATGGATGGATTCGAAACGTCTTCATCAGTTGTAGAGTATCGATTTAGCAAGGCAAGTGAGGGCTTTGAACGCCTCCTCGGACTTTCTTGCATTAACCAAAGGATTCCGACAAGTTCAGAAAGCGAATCCAATACTTTTAAAGGAATTTTATAAAAAAAATAGATTTTTTTCTTCTAATTTTCAGTTTATTCGTGTAAATAAATTTACTATTCTGCGAGAGGCCAAAACAGGTCCACTAGGCAACACGTATACTAGATGAAATACGGTAAGATATATATATATATATATTTTTTTTTTTTTTACTAGAATATGGCAAAAATAACTGCATTTCAGAAGAATTAATAAAAAGGAGAGTTAGAAGAGGGAGAAAAAGGAAGTATGGCAAGAAAGGAATATAATGTGAGTGTTCAGAGAGAGAGAGAGAGAGAGAGAGAGAGAGAGAGAGAGAGAGAGAGAGAGAGAGAGAGAGAGAGAGAGAGAGAGAGAGAGAGAGAGAGAGAGAGAAGGAATATGACGAGAAAGGGGAGAAGGAAGGAAGGGGAACCAAGAGAGTCGTTTAAAAGGAAGGGAGAGAGAAAAAACCTTGCGGAATGAGAGAGAGAGAGAGAGAGAGAGAGAGAGAGAGAGAGAGAGAGAGAGAGAGAGAGAGAGAGAGAGAGAGAGAAAGAGAGAGAGAGAGCAAAACAAAAAACTTGCGTAATGAGAGAGAGATAGAGAAGGATTAAAATAGAACACATTAACAGTGGGAGAGAAAAAAATTGTGATTGACATAACGGACAAAAGACAATTTAAGTGAAACGAGTTTAATTAAAAAGGAAACTCGCATCGAAAATTATGATTAAACTGAAATACGAAACACATGAAGGGGAAAAAAACCAACATATGAAAACGGACGGAAATTATGACTGTATAATATGCATAAAAACAACAACTGCGGAAGAATGAAAAAAAAGGCGGAAAAATACAGGAACCGGAGGAAATGAGGGAAGAGGGGAGGGATAATAAGGCAGTCAAGAGGGAGGAAAAGGAAGAGGAGGAAAAAAGGGAAGGAAGACGCATCAAGTATTCCTCTGTGACTCCGACCCTCCAACAGTCACCCTTATGAATTAAAAATTAGGCCAATTATGCTCAAGATTACCTGGCCATCTGGTCCTCTACCTGTGTGTGACGTGTGTGTGTGTGCGTGCCTTTGTGTATGTGTGTGTATGTATAAATTGTATATGTGACAACTACTACTGTCAATATGTTACTACTAAATATAATAATAATACATCACACGTCTGTCAAAACATTATATTTACACAAGGAATATAATAAGATTTCATGTCACGTGAAGTAAAGACGCGTGCAGAGCAAAGAAATGATAATAATAGATAAATATATACAACAGTACGTATTAGCAAAACTAGAAATGTGAATTGCAATGTAATATTAGTGATGATAACGTATATAAAAAAGTGTAACAAAGGATAAAAGGTAAAGAGGAAGATAATGAGACGTACATGATTATAATTAGGGAGATAATGAAGAGAAGTACAAGAGAAGAAGAGAAGATTAAGCGAGGGAAAAAAATAATACTAACCAGAAATACAAATAGCATATTAGACTCAAAATATTACAGAGACAAAAAATATAAACTAACTAATAATAAGGAGGACATATATCACACGCACATGAAAAGGACAAAAAAACAAGACAGACATAAATCAATAAAATGCAGAATAGGGAAGGAAAAAGTTGGGTGAAGACAAAAATAATCGAATTTAAAAAGGAGGAAATATATCACATGCCAATGAAAAGGACTAAAAAAAGGAGAGAAGAATAACAAAAAGAAATAGAGAATAGGAGGAAAAGGTTGGGTGATGAGTAAGAACAATGGTAACTGAGTAGACCTTGATGCATAATTCTTTCCTCCTCCTCGTAAACAGGACAAACGAGCTCATCGCGTACTCCTGTCACCGCTTTTATTCTATTTACTCATTCCCAGGTATTGACCGGGTGAGAGGAAAGGAAGAAAGGAGAGAGGGAGAAAAGAGATAAAGTAAGAGGGATAGATAGAAAGAAGGGAAAGAGTCAGGTGAGTATAAGTAGAGAGTTAAGGAGAGAGTGAGAGATGGAGACAAGAGATAAAGTAAGAGGGATAGGTAGAAAGAAGGGAAAGAGTCAGGTGAGTATAAGTAGAGAGTTAAGGAGAGAGTGAGAGAGGGAGACAAGAGATAAAGTAAGAGGGATAGATAGAAAGAAAGGAAAGAGTCAGGTGAGTATAAGTAGAGAGTTAAGGAGAGAGTGAGAAAAGAGATAAAATAAGAGGGATAGGTAGAAAGAAGGGAAAGAGTCAGGTGAGTATAAATAGAGAGTTAAGGAGAAAGTAGAGAGGGAGACAAGAGATAAAGTAAGAGGGATAGGTAGAAAGAAGGGAAAGAGTCAGGTGTGTATAAGTAGAGAGGAAAGGAGAGAGTGAGAAAAGAGATAAAGTAAGAGGGATAGGTAGAAAGAAGGGAAAGAGTCAGGTGAGTATAAGTAGAGAGTAAAGGAGAAAGTAGAGAGGGAGACAAGAGATAAAGTAAGGGATAGGTAGAAAGAAGGGAAAGAGTCAGGTGAGTATAAATAGAGAGTTAAGGAGAAAGTAGAGAGGGAGAAAAGAGATAAAGTAAGAGGGATAGATAGGTAGAAAGAAAGGAAAGAGTCAGGTGAGTATAAGTAGAGAGTTAAGGAGAAAGTAGAGAGGGAGACAAGAGATAAAGTAAGGGATAGGTAGAAAGAAGGGAAAGAGTCAGGTGAGTATAAGTAGAGAGTTAAGGAGAGAGTGAGAAAAGAGATAAAATAAGAGGGATAGGTAGAAAGAAGGGAAAGAGTCAGGTGAGTATAAGTAGAGAGTTAAGGAAAGAGTGAGAAAAGATATATAGTGGGAGGAATGGTATAGAAGGAAGAGAGAGAGTCAGGTGTGTATATGTAAAACAATAATCCTACAAGTAAAGGAAATACAGGTGTAGACAGATAGAAAGTGTTGTGAGAAGATAATTAATTGTGTAGAAAGAGTTAAGTGTTCGGTGTTATTTGGTAGGTGATGGAAATTGGGGACTGAAAAAGTTATGAATATATTATACGAGTACATGTTTCTGATGTTATTGTTGGTGCTACTGCTGTTACTATACTACTGCCACTACTACTACTACTATTACAACCACTGCTATTTCTACTGCTACAACTACTACCAATACTACTACCACTACTGTTACCGCTACTGCTATTTCTACTACTACTACTACTACTACTACTACTACTACTACTACTACTACTACTGCTACTACTACTACTACTACTACTACTACTACTACTACTGCTACTGCTACTACTACCACTATTATTACAACTACTACCACTAATATTACCACTACTGCTACTACTACTACTACTACTACTACTACTACTACTACTACTTCTAATTCTACTACTACTACCATTTGAGTGCTGCGAAATGGGTGGAATTATCTGCAAAGTTCGTTTACCCTTGAGGTCAAAACCATATATTTCTTTGACTTAACCCTGAAGTGACCACTAACTCCTCCTCCTCCTCCTCCTCCTCCTCCTCCTCCTCCTCCTCCTCCTCCTCCTCCTCCTCCTCCTCCTCCTCCTCCTCTATCTTATGAGGATGTATGACCCAAGAGCGATTTCCTGCTAGCAATTAATACGGTTTGAAAGGCTTGGTGTACCACAGGACTCGCAGCTGTACTATTTCCTCCTATGCGATTTACTGGGTGCTATCGGTGGATCTGTGTAATTATTTCATTCCTTTCATCATGTTTATTTCATTTCCCAGATCTTCATTTGCGTCTCTTCGTTTCCTGTGTGTGTGTGTGTGTGTGTGTGCTGTGTGTGTTTGTGTGTGTGTATGCTGTGTGTGTGTGTGTGTGTGTCAGTCTTACTAGAGGCTGAGTTGTTTCCTGGTTTGTTTGGTTTGTGTTTTTTGAGAGGTTGAAATGTTTTGATTTTGATGTTATTTGTATCTTTTTGTTTTCTTTTAGGTGCTATATGGCTTTATTTTTTTTTTTTTTTTATCTAGAGTGCAAAGTGTATCGTTCTGTCTTTACCCTTCAGTATATAGTATGCATGTTTATATATTCCAAATAGACGTCATTTTAAAGTCATTGCAATAGCCAGCATTGTAAAGATATCTCAAGTTTGCTTTTCCTCGTTATGTCTTATTTTCAAAACGTAAAAGTAAGTAAAGTGAGCAGGTGTTTCCAAGTGCCTAAATTATGCCAAGAATATATCGGCGGAAAAAGAGATGTATACTTAAGACTTGATATATGAGTGACACGGTTTTTGTGGCGCCTCGGTGATAGGGAAGATTCAAGCCAAGATCTATAGCCTTTAAAGTAGGAAAGTAGTCTATTAATCTTGGTTCAAGCGAAATGGCATGGCTTGAAAAGGTATCGAATGGTGTATGAAACGAATGAGGATTTATTGAACACCTGTGCTGAGAGAGATGAAAAAAATGATATAGGTGTGTGTGTGTGTGTGTGTGTGTGTGTGAGTGTGTGTGTGTGTGTGGTGTGTGTGAGGTTCGTGTGTGGAATTCCCTAGTAACATATGAAAGCACTTAAATGAGCATGAATGAAGGGATAAAGAATAAATGTCACCTTAAAAATTCAATACCGTGAAGCCAAATGATAGAGGTGAAACTAGGATGCCATTAGAATAGACAGGCAGTGAGAGTGACTAGAAAAAAAACCCACAGCTGAATATAAGGTTGAGTCAGATAGAGAGAAAAGGAAAATAACAACTGAAACCTTCACTGATATTAAGGAACACTAAATGGCGAGTCCTTAGGGTGAATACATAGGCAGTTATCAGGGGAAGGGACCACTGGGGTGAAGGGTCGTAGGGTGGGGATGTTTGAGGGTAGTTAAGTGGTTAGGGTGAAGGGACGGGGTAATTAGGGGGGGGGTAGGTGGAAGGCTAGGGAATCGCCGAGGACTGTTTCTGTGTAAATGATGATCTATGGTGTCTATTTCTCATCCATACCTTTCGTTGTGCCCGATATCCTGCCAAAGATTATGTCTATTATTTCTTAATTCAGGCTCTCTCTCTCTCTTTCTCTCTCTCTCTGTCTGTCTGTCTGTCTGTCTGTCTGTCTGTCTGTCTGTCTGTCTCTCTCTCTCTCTCTCTGCTCATCTCGTCTCTCTCCTTCTCCTCTCGTCCTCTCTCTCTCTCTCTCTCTCCTCTCCTCTCATCCTTCTCTTCGTCTCTCATCTTCTCTCTCTCTACTCTCTCTCTCTCTCTCTCTGTATCTGTGTCTCTCTCTCTCTGTATCTGTCTTTCTCTGTATCTGTCTCTGTATCTCTCTGTATCTGTCTCTCTCTCTCTGTATCTGTGTCTCTGTATCTGTCTCTGTATCTCTCTCTCTGTATCTGTCTGTATCTCTCTCTCTCTCTGTATCTGTCTCTCTCTGTATCTGTCTCTCTCTGTATCTGTCTCTGTATCTCTCTCTCTGTATCTGTCTCTCTCTCTGTATCTCTCTCTCTCTCTCTCTCTCTCTCTCTCTCTCTCTCTCTCTCTCTCTCTCTCTCTCTCTCTCTCCTCTCTCTGTATCTGTGTCTCTCTCTCTGTGTATCTGTCTTTCTCTGTATCTGTCTCTCTCTCTCTCTGTATCTGTCTCTCTCTCTCTGTATCTCTCTCTCTCTGTATCTGTGTCTCTCTGTATCTGTCTCTGTATCTCTCTCTCTGTATCTGTCTCTGTATCTCTCTCTCTCTCTGTATCTGTCTCTGTATCTGTCTCTCTCTGTATCTGTCTCTCTCTGTATCTGTCTCTGTCTCTCTCTCTCTGTATCTGTCTCTCTCTCTGTATCTCTCTCTCTCTCTCTCTCTCTCTCTCTCCTCTCTCTCTCTCTCTCTCCTCTCTCTTCTCTCTCTCTCTCTCTCTCTCCTCTCTCTCTTCTCTCTTCTCTCTCTCTCTCTCTCTCTCTCTCCTAAAAAATAGTTACCACGTTCAGCTCAGGTAGAAAGACTTAGTATGTCTATAGTATGCCTTAGTATGTATATAGTAGTATTGTCTTGCACACCTGTCAAGCCTCATTACCTGGTGAATGAATGACATCTTGGAACCTTTACTATTTATTCACAACCTTTATTGGTACTAACCTTTACTATTTATTATTTATTATGTTGTACTATTATTCATTTATGTATTTTTTATCATTATTTTATCCACAACCGATTTTGACTCCTCTCCTCTTCACCTCTTCCTGTTCATCCTCTTCTGTATTTACATCTTCCTTCTTTTCCCTTCCTCCTTCCCTCCTATCTTTCCTACCTCTCCCTCCTTCCTCTTCTCTTACACTTCCTCCTTCCCCTTCAACATTAATTTCCTAAAAAAAAAAAAGAAAAAAAAGAGGAAACGGGGTAGATTTATGGAGGGAATTTTGACGTCATTCATATTTTTCTTCACAATCTTCCAACATTTTTCACTTATCATTTTTTCTTTGTATTCTTTAACGTCACTATTTTCTTTATAAAAAAAAAACGTAACAGAAAATCATTCAAAGCAAGTCAACGTTGCCAATTATCTCACCAAATCATCGCAAATCTCACGTGAATCAGTGTTGCCATTCCCATCAACGCTCCTCGCTCCCTAGTATTGCCTTTAATATTGCAACCAGGTGTGTTTATGCCAGGCAGGTGAAGGTAAAGATTGCAAGGTATATCAGTTTAGCACTTTCTGGTTTATTATTGGTTTAGTTATGGATACAACGAAAGGTGGAATAGGTGTGGAGGTGGAAGAAGAAAATGAAGGTAGAGGAAATAAAGGAAGAGGTGGAGAAAGAGGAGGAGGAGGAGGAGGAGGAGGAGGAGGAGGAGGAAGAAGAAGAGGTGGAGGAGGAGGAGGTGGAGGAGGAGGAGGAGAAAAGAGAAGAAGAAGAGGTGGAGGAGGAGAAGGAGGATGGAGGAGGAGGAGGAGGAGGAGAAAGAGGAAGAAGAAGAGGTGGAGGAGGAGAAGGAGGAGGAGGAGGAGGAGGAGGAGGAGAAAGAGGAAGAAGAAGAGGTGGAGGAGGAGGAGGAGGAGGAAGAAGAAGAGGTGGAGGAGGAGGAGGAGGAGGAGGAGGATTTAGCTGCGGTGTGTCGTGTCGTGGAGGTTGTAAAAAGCGCGATTTTGTTTTGCTAATACGAGTACTTGAAGAGTCGCTTTAGGGTGTGTGTGTGTGTGTGTGTGTGTGTGTGTGTGTGTGTGTGTGTGTGTGTTTATTTTGAAGCTTCTTTCCTGTGTTGTGGTTTTAAGTAGTTTCAATCTTTTTCCTTATCGGACTTTCATCATTCTCTCTCGATCTCTTTCTCTCTCTTACCCTCTTGTTTGTATTCTTCCATATTTTGTTTTTCTCAATATGTGCTTGCTCTCTCTCTCTCTCTCTCTCTCTCTCTCTCTCTCTCTCTCTCTCTCTCTCTCTCTCTCTCTCCTCTCTCTCTCTCTCTCTCTCTCTCTCTCTCTCTCTCTCTCTCTCTCTCTCTCTCCCCCCCCTTCATAATCTTGGCCTTGAAAGTCTCTCTGTGATTCGCTTTTCCTATTCTTCGTGGTTTGAAATATCGTTATCCTGTAGAGTTCCAGTTTTTCTTAATTCAGCGTCATGATTAATTTTTCTTCCCTTAATTGGATCCTGGCGAGCCTTGCTATCTTATGTCTCACTAATGTTTTCTTCTTGTTACGCCTTTTTTTCCTAATTATGATTATTGTTGGTGGCGAATCTTTGCGTTTATTTTATCAGGATTTTAGTTATATTTTTGGAGTGATTACGTTTTATGACATTTCTTCTGCTTTGAATAGAAAGATAATAATTGTCAGATGCTATAATTTAAAGATTTTTTTTATTAAACAGTAGTGGAGTGGTAGTAGTAGCAGTGGAAGTCAGTAGTAGTAGTAGTATGAGTAGTAGTAGTAGTAGCAGTAGTAGGAGTAGTAGTAGTAGTAATAGGAGTAGTAGTAGTAGTATTATGAGTAGTAGTAGTAGTAGTAGTAGTAGTAGTAGTAGTAGTAGTAGTAATAGGAGTAGTAGTAGTAGTAATAGGAGTAGTAGTAGTAGTAATAGGAGTAGTAGTAGTAGTAGTAGTAGTAATAATAATAGTGGAAATATTAATTTAGCTGTAGATGTGGAAGTAATTGTAATAGTAGTAGTAGTAGTAGTAGTAGTAGTAGTTGAAGGGCGTTGCACTACAGTAGATAAATGAGAACTATAACCTATTCCAAGTTATAGCACGAAGTCAGGTGAGGTAAGATTCCCCGGTGCACCTATCAATAGTAATTAGCGGAGGTGAGACTCGGGTGGGGATTGGCGTTTGATGTAGCAAGGCAGAGTCGGTCGCAATTACACTTCAGTCCCCCGTAAAGAGTAAGTGTGAGGCGAGCAACCCGGTCATTTTCCTCACTGCGTTAACTTTTGGAAGAAAATTGCAAGAGAGAGAGATACAATAGACGATAAAGATACAGAAATATATGTATATATACGAAAAATACAGGATATCCAAGAAAAGTTATGAGGAATATTAGAACATGAAAATGATAATGATAATGATAAAATAGATTATTAAGATACAGAAATATATATATATATATATGAAAAAAATACAGGATATCCAAGAAAAGTTATGAGGAATATTAGAACACGTTATAACTTCCTTATTCTTTTTTCTGTTTTAATTTTCATACATTTGGTTTATGTAAATTAAAATAGACGTTTTGTTTCTGTTTTTTTATTTTTTATTAGTGTAATTTGGTTTTTTGGTGTTTTCTTTTCGTTTTCCCCCTCTTAAATTTTTTCTCAAACTCAAAAATTTGTAGCCAATTTCCAAAAATTTCATTTTGTTGCATTTGATCAATCAACTAGAGACCTATGCACTGATACCACAACATTTGAATATTTTGAAGACCTCCATTAGATCACATCGCATCCTTCCTTCCTTTCGATAGACTGAACAATTATTCGTCAGTCCATCTTCGTAGGGTATATTTCTCAACCTGTAAATATTTGTATGTAGTTTTACGTTGCTCTCTTCCCAACTGAACTCTGTACTTTCTGTAATATAGAGACAGCATTCAAGAGGAGGAGGAGGAAGAGAAGGAGGATAACTATTATAGAAGGAGGAATTACTGAAAAATGAGGACGTTGAAGAGTTGGATAAGAAGGAGGAGGAGGAGGATAAACAGGAGGAGGAGCATGTGGAGGGAGAGAGAGAGATAGAGAGAGGAGAAGGGGGGTTCTTAGTCGAACTGCAGGATAGAAGGTTTTTTGGGCCCAAATTTGGGTTTTTTAATCAAAAAAAGAGTGATATTAACGAATGTTTAAGAGGGGTGAGACGCCCCTCCCTTCCCCTCAGCCCAAACTCCGACGTTTGCCCCCTTCCTCCCCCTTTCCCCCTCCCTCCCTCCTCCCCCCTCCTTCTCCCATCCTTCCCATTTTTTCCCCTTTCCTCTCTTCTTCCTTTCCCCCCCCTCTCTCTCTCTCTCTCTCTCTCTCTCCTCTCTCTCTTCTCTCTCTCTCTCTTCCTTTCCCCCCACCCCCCCTCCCCTCCCTTTTTCTCTCCCCCCCCCCCTCCCCTAAACCACTTTCCCCCCTTTTTTTTTCTCTTTTTCCTTTTCCCCTTTTTCCAAATCTTACAGGGGGTTTTGGGGGGGCCTCCATCCTCGACAAAACTTTAAACCCCCGTTGCCCCTCCTGTTCTGTATAGTGTTTGGAGTCTCCCCCTCCTCCTCCTCTTTTCTCCTTCCTCCTCCTCCTCTTCTCCTCCTCCTCCTCCTCCTCCTCCCCCCTCCTCCCCCTCCCCCTCCTCCTCCTCCTCCTCCTCCTCCTCCTCCTCCTCCTCCCCCCCTCCCCCTCCTCCTCCCCCCCCTCCCCTCCTCCTCCTCCCCCCTTTACATACCAAATCTCTTTTCCCCTTTTATTTTCCCCAAATAAAGATCCTTTTCCTTCTTCATCCAGACGTCTCACCTCCTCCCCTTTCCCCTCCCTCCTGCCCCCCCCCCTCCTCCCCCTTCCTTCCTCCCCTCCCCCAACCCCGTGCTCCTAGCGATGCTGTCCGGTACCAGCCCTGAAATTTTGGGAAACGCGGGATTACAAGTTTGAGGAACTAAAAAAAAAGAAGAAAAAAAAGCGCAGGAAAAAAAACAAAGCGACGACCCACGAGTACTATAGTTGAATCTCCATGTGGCGAGACGTGTGTAGCTAAACCTTATCCCCCCAGGGGCCCCGGGTGCCGCTATCCCGACGAGGACCTGTTGAGAACCCTTCATTCCAGCGCCGCCCCACCACCGTAAGCTGTCATCTGGCGGCGTCCCAGTGGCAGGAGAGGGAGCCGTGTGTCCGCCGCTCACAAGGGACATAGTAGTAGCTGTAGGGAGGGTGTGGGCACTAGGGGGGAGGGGTAAAGGGTGGGTCGAGGCGTTTATGATTCTGAAATGCGACTGTTTGTGGGATTTTTTCTTCCTCGCGACCCATGTAGGAACGCGTCGCCGCCATGGACCCCTTGGGGAATCGCTTCTGTCCTGTCTGATCGAAAAAAAGAGAGAGAGAGAGAGAGAGAGAAGAGGAGAGAGAGAGAAGAGAGGAGAAGGGGGAGAAAAGAGAGAGAGAGAGAGATATGATACATCTTTAATTACAGAAATCTTCGTCGCCTAAAATCAAATCATCTTATGTTAACAATAACTGAAAGCAAAATAAATAAAAAATTTGTAATAGAGTATCCGTAACATTTAACAATTTATTGTTAGATTTTTAGAAGAGGAAGGGGAGAGGAAGAGGAGGAGAGGAAGAGAAGAGAGAGGAGAGAGAGAGAGGGGGAGAGGAGAAAAGAGAGAGAGAGAGAGAAAAAGAGAGAGGAGAGAGAAAAAAAAAACTACCTCTGATGAGCTTTTTAAGCCTACCCCAGACCTGGCAGTCGAAAAAAAAACAAAATGAAAAACTAAATTCGTGTGACTGGGAAAACGGGGGGCGGGGAAAGAAGTTAATTTTTTATGACTTTTTCTGTGTCATTACTTGTTCCTTTGGGGGGGGGAAGGCGGGGGTTGGGGGGCGAGGGGCCCGGGGGGGGGGGGGGGGGGGGGGGAAATGATAATGATAGAATAGATTATAGATACAGAAATATATATAATGAAAAAAGATACAGGGAATTCAAGAAAAGTACGAGGAATATTAGAACAGAAAATGCTATGACTAATGATAAATAGATATTAAGATACAGAAAATTATATATATATATATCTCAAAAAATACAGGATATTCCAAGAAAAGTTATGCGAATATTAGAACACGTTACTCACTTTCTATTCGCTTTTCCTGTTTAATTTCATACATTTGATTTATGTACTGTAAAATAGACCGTTTTGTTTATGGTGTTCATTTTTTATAGTGTAATTTGGTTTTGGTGTGCTCTTCTCTTCGTATATCTCTCTCTTAAATTTTCTCGAGACGTCAAAAATGTAGCCAATTATCCTAAAACTATTACATCTTGTTGTTGATGATCCAATCAACTAGAGCTATGCAAATGTACCACAACATTGAATATCTGAAGGACTCATTAGATCACATCGCATCCTTCCTTCCTTTCGATAGACTGAACAATTATTCGTCAGTCCATCTTCGTAGGGTATATTTCTCAACCTGTAAATATTTGTATGTAGTTTTACGTTGCTTTCTTCCCAGCTTTACTCTGTACTTCCTGTAATATAGAGACAGCATTCAAGAGGAGGAGGAGGAGGAGGCTAACTACTATAGAAGGAGGAATTACTGAAAAATGAGGACGCTGAAGAGTTGGATAAGAAGGAGGAGGAGGAGGATAAACAGGAGGAGGAGGAGCATGTGGAGGGAGAGAGAGAGATAGAGAGAGGGGAAGGAGGAGTCTCTTATGTCGAACTGCAGGATAGAAGAGTTTTGGTCCTCAACTTTGGGTTTATCAATCAAAACAGAGTGAGTATTAGACGAATGGTAATGAAGGGTGAGACGCCCCATCACTCTTCCTCCTACAGACCCACGAGACTCCGATCGTGGGCCCTTTTATCCCCTTCCCCCATCCCATTCCCATCCTTCTCCCTATTCCTCCAATCCTTCCCATCCCTGTCATCTCTTACTCTTACATTTAATCTCTATCTCTTTCTCTTCTCTCTCTCTCTCTCTCTTCTCTCTCTCTCTCTCTCTCTCTTCTCTCCTCTCCTCTCGACTCTCTCATCTCTATATACTCTCTCTCCTCTATTCTCTCTCTCTCTCTCATTCCCATCCTCCTCCTCATCCTAACTTACTTTACTCCTCTCTCCTATTCCTTATCATTCTAATCGTTTTATGCTTCTATGCGCGTTGAGTAGGGTAGGTAGGTGGGGAGGAGGCTTCTTCTCTACTGTCTTTTCCCGTACTTATACATATGGAGGTAAACTCGTAATAAGCTCTAATAAGGCCTCCTGTTACCAGTGTTATAGGGTACTGTGTATCCTACTCTCTGGCACTCCTCTCACTAATCCTTCCTCATCATACCTCCTCCTGTCCTCCTCCTCTCTCTTTACTCCTCCCCGCTCCTCCCCTCTCCTTCACATAAAAAGTCTCTTTTCCCCTTCATGCTCACAATGAAGAGATCCTTTTCTTCTTCAGCCAGAGTTCCCTCCTCCGCTTATCTCCCTCCATGCCCCCCTCATCCTCTCCCCTTCCTCCTCCTCCTCCACAAAACACCCGTGCGCCTAGCGATGCTGTCCGGTACCAGCCACTGTATTGGGAACGTCGGGGTAATACAAGCTGAGGAAACTAAACACAGAAACAAGAAGAAAAAAAAGCGCAGAGGAAAAAAAAAACAAAGCGACGACCAACGAGTACTTTCCTATAGTTGATAATTCTCCTTGTGTGAACCCGAGGGAATGTTGTATCTTTTTTTTTTTTTCCTCCTTTTTGTTAGCCTAAACCCCCTACCCCCCCGCGGATCCCCCACCATCCTCTCCCCCCACGTCGGCCCACGCGGACTTTGCCGCTATCCGACTGAGGGAAGTTAGTGGAGAACCCTTCATTTCAGCGCGGCCCCACAACACAGTTTCCCCAAACCGCCGTTACCCCCCCCCCCCCCCCCGCCCACCCCTCCCCCCCGCCACCCCCGCTCCCCACCCACCGTAAGCTTCCTCTTGTCATTATCGGCGGCGTCCTCCTGACCGTCTGTCCCAGGCGTGGCAGCAGGAGCTGCAGAGGAACGACAGGGAGAGGGATCAAGCCGCTACGGGGAGCCGCCGTGTGTCCGCCCCCGCCCGCCCGCCCGTGTCCCGCCCGCCACCCGCCTCACAAGGGACATTAGTATTAGTAGTTAGATTGTAGGCCCAGGGCTGTGCCCCCCATATACCTTATCTCTGTGGGGCACTAGGGGGCAGCGGGGTAATCCCATTAAGGTCACTAGTTCTATTTGGTAAAGGGTTTGGGTCGGGGTGCGCGAGGCGTTTATGATTCTAGAAATGCGACTGTTGTGAGTTCTTTTTCTTCTCCGCGACCCTGTAGGAACGGCGTCGCGCCATGGACCCGGTGGAATCGCTCTGTCCATGTGCTGATCGAGAGGAGAGAGAAGAGAGAGGAGAGAGAGAGAGAGAGAGAGAGAATTTGAGAGAGGAGAGACGAGAGAGAGAGAGAGAAGACGAGCGAGAGAGAGAGAGAGAGAGAGACGAGAGAATGATAATCTTTAATTTTACAGGGAAATCTTCGTCGTCTAAAATCAAATCATCTTATGTTAACGATAACTGAAAGTAAGATAAATAAAAAATAATTGTATATAGACGTATCCGTAAGCAGTTAAAATTTAGCTATTTAGATTTGATGAGAGAGAGGAGAGAGAGAGAGATGAGAGAGAGATGATGTAGAGAGTGAGAAGAGATGAGAGAGAGAGAGAGGACGAGAGAAGAGAGAGAGAGAGAGAGAGAGAGAAAACAAAACAAAAACTAAACCTGATGAGCTTTTAAGCCTCACCACAGACCATGGCAGTTCGAAAAACAAAATCAACAGTGACAAATCTAAAAATGCAGGAGGTGACTGAAGTAAACGTGGGTGCGGGATATGAAGTTAATTGTTAGTGATCTTTACTGTGTCATTACTTGTTCCTGAAGGCGGTGTTGGCGGCGAGGCAGGCGAAAACACCGACACGCACTTGTTGACCTGTGTTTGTCGTGGGCGAGTATCACAAGAGGAGCGGCCACTGTGCTGAAAGGAGGGCCATTACATAGGATTCACATAGGAGTACAGACACAGTGAGACCTATTGGTTCCATAGGAGGGTATCCGCTGAACTACATAATTACTTAACTCATCAACACTTGTAAGAAAAAACAATGGAAAATGAATACCATGCCCAAAGGGGATAGGAACATGGAAGTTTCATGTGCAGATGATAGATATGAAATACTAACTACAATCACCACTACCACATACAAAACTAATCGATACGGGGGGGGCGACTAGATACGAATTGCACTATCCAAATAAAAAAAACCCATTACTGTACAGTGCGCGGTTCAAGTCTCGTTTTGAATTGTAGTATTGTGTGGCCTCCGAACCATTTTGCTGGTAACTTGTTCCAACGATACAACGACTATAACATGGAAATAATTTACAGGAGACGGTGATGCAACCCGTGACCGTTTAGTTTTAAACCATATTTCTTGTGTTCACTTGAGTTGAAAGCTCAAATCGGTCCCTCGATTAATGACATCAACCTTTAGGATATTAAAGGTGTTATCAAGTTCCCACGGATTTTCTACGATCCTTTAAGGCGAAAACATAATTAAAGTTTTCACGCAGTCTTCTCTTCATAAGATGACATCGCAGAGATGGAATTGTTGGTGCTGTCTTTGCACTGATCTAATTGGCCTTGATCTTTTACGAAACAGGGCGACCAGAATGAACGGCGATTCCCAAGTGCGGCCTAACCAAGGACGTGTATACATGTGTCATACTTTCGATGTTACGTTCCAAGTACGTTTACTAAAGCACAACATCATATTTGCTTTTTCTGGCAGCTAGGCCCACAATTTTGCGGAACTTGGTTTCAGATTTTACTGATGCCGATGAAACCTCGATTCCCTCTCTTTGTCTTTTTTCCTCTGCGTTACTTCAGTTAACCGATTTATTTATTATTTGCGATTTGATTCTAGTTACATTTTTAGGTTATCGTTGCAATATGCATACTTTACACTATGCGGAATTGCAAATTTTAATGTCCATTTATCATCCAATTGATTAGTTTGTCGACGATCTACTTTGTCATGAGCTTCGCCAGTTTCCTAGTATACTGCTTTACCGCCTAAATTTGGCGTTTCCGTCATCTGCCAATTTGATATTTTAGATACAAGTCCGCAGATCCAGACGTTCTGATAATATACCAGAAAAAAAGGTAGTAGGACCCCAAAAAAGACCCGGCCCAGCCACCCTGCACAGGCAGGCACCCATAGGACAGCCTAAAACCAAATCAGATGCATCACATTTATTACTACCGTGTTCTACGATTGAAAGCAAATCGCCAATCCATGGTAACAGAGTGCGTATCCATGCATATGTGCTTACGCTGGTCAACAGTCGATTATGTGGAACTGTATCGAAGGCTTCTGAAAATCAAGGTATTACTCCGAGGGAATTAGCGAGGTCCAGTTTGAATAAAATGATCAGTAAAAAAATCGAGTAGGTTTGTTAAGCAGATCTCTTATTTCCCCCCCCCCCCTCGAATATCCATGCTGGGAGTTTAGTTGAGTTTTTCACGAGAAAAAGACAATATTTATCCCGATATTTCTAATAATAGTTAACCCAAATCACGGACGTTAGGATCTAATTGGGCGCTAATTACTTGCGAGGCTCTTACTCCTTCTTGACATAGCCCGGTGAAAATAGCTAATTTCCAATACTAGGAACATCTTTTCCACATAGCGAGTAATTGAAAAAATCTTTAAATGGGAGCGAAAGTTGACTGTGACATTTCGCGAAGTAGTCGCGGCGAGATTTCGTCCCCACACGGATTTAGCTGGGGCACGTTTCAGCACAAACTTTGATATCGTCTACTGTTATCTCTCTATTACCAGGTCTATCCTTTCGAGTCATGCTAAATGTCTACTGGTTCTTGGTAATGGAGTTTCGTTCTCTTTAATAATACCGCATTAAAGTATCATGATGTACGAACGCCATACCTATATCATTTACCAAAGATATATATCTATTCTTTCAGTGGTCACAATAACTTGTTTTGAACGTTTTTATTACTTCAGAACGTAATTTGAAGAACCTTCGGGTGTGATTGGATCTTTGCAAGTTTTTCTTCATTACCTCGCGCTTTTTAGACTTAATAGTCCTGCAGCGACGTTGACGTCATTGATATTTCTAGAATCGCCAGTCTGCATTGACGTTTGTAAATTATACGCTTCTCGGCGCTTCTGCCAATGATTGTGGATCTCATTATTCATCCAAAATGGGTTGTTTATGTTACTTCAAAAACGTTTTTTCCTACCATGGGAACAGGTTTTCCCCACCGATTGGAGTTTATTAGGGCATACCTTACACAGTTTTCGGCGTTCCGTTATTACCATTTAGTAGGTACAAACCATGCAACTTCGCCTAGTTGACCCTGCTGATCTTCGTGCAATCTGCTTATTATAATTGGACTAAATAACGATTTCTGTGATGTTACATTGCAATTTATGCCGCATCTGATTAGCCTGTGATCACTGTTGCAAAGTGTCCTAATATCGCAGTATCAATCAGATCAATGTCGTGTGAAAACTAAATCTAAGGATACTATATACCTTTGTAGCTCACGGACCAATGATTAAATATACTTTCGTTCCCATATCAAGCAATCGCTAACCTTCCTTTCAGCAGAATTATTATCCGTTATACGAGGTAGGTAAAATCTCCACAAATAATTGTATCGTAGTATTGTTCACACTGACTTATCTCGAATACAGGCGGCAATTACTTCCGCATTAGATTTGGGAGGACGATATATTGTTCCAACTAGTAGCAAATTACCGTTAGCTTAATCTGCGCGTTAGACTGAAGTCATAATGATCTTTATTACTTTACCGATTTCGATGCTTCAAAATTTCTTTAAGCGTAAAGAAGGACACTCTCCACCTGCTTATGCGCGCGACAATTTAGGAATGTCTTATAGCCTGGAAATGGCTATTTCACGCATAAAAATGTTTATCTGTGTTGACAACTCTCAGTGATATGGATCGATATCTGGAGTCTCGGCAAACAAGTATGCATAATTTCGTTACCGCTTTAAAAATATGCTGATCTGGCATTTGTGTAGATTAATTTAAGTCCTTGATAGCTTCCCGGATCACCCTGCGCGAGGGTTCCCGCAGGGCGGTCTAGCGTCCCTTTTTAGTGGCGCTTGATTTAAGTTACTTGATAGGTATTTGCGGAGGAAACGGACGGACCAGCGTTGCTGGGGTAAGACAAGGGGTTAAAGGTGATGCTGCTACGCCGCGCTACGTTCGTTTTGCTCTGTAGAGGAAACTATCATTAGCAGACGTCCTCATCGTGCATGGCCTACGGGCTGAGTGGAGTCCGTCATCGCCCAAATAGGCTGGAATCCTCAACCAGGATGGGATCCTCGTAGAAATTATCCAGAGTTTGCGAAGTCTACATTCTCCTGTGCACAAGAGCCCTCAGTCGGTTATTTGCGCTGAACGCCTTATCGTAAAAAACGTTGCCTCAATCCTAGTCTGGGGAGAATTGACCTGAAATAATGATATGATTAGTTTAGTCACTTGATATTTTCAGGATCAACTCCGTAACTTGTCCAGAATTTCTTCAGATCCGCTACTGTACACGTCGTTTTGTCCTGCATGGATGACATAGAGAGTGTTTGTTGTGTCTTTGTGAAGTTCACCCAGCAGGCTGCAGTGATGTCGCGGTCTTGCTCCTGGGAAACCAGAAGCGTCTTCCTTGTCACCGTGGGAACTACCACAAACTCACCAGTTGTACTCGGAGAATTGAGCCACGATCAACCTGGTCTCATGTACGCTCCTTTCATTTTCGCCAAAACCGAAAATTTGTTGTAGGTCTTTGCACGTTAGGGGCGCCTTGACCTGATGCTGGTCGTCGTGAAATCCTCGCCGTACGGGAACAAAGGGAGCAGGGAAGGAGAAGCCGAGGAGCGGGGGAGGAGGAGGAGGAGGAGCTGGCGTAGAGGAGTGAGAAGGAGGAGGAGGAGGAGGGGAGGAGGAGGGGAGGAGGAGGAGAGGAGTTGGCGGCGTTGGGAGGAGGAGGAGGGGGAGGAGGAGGGGGAGGCGGAGGGAGGAGGAGGAGGAGGAGGGGAGGGTGGAGCGAGGAGGGGAAGGAGGAGTAGGAGGAGGTGGGAAGGAGGAGGAGGGAGGGGGTGAGGGGTTGGATGAAAAGAAGGGGATGTGGAGTCGGGTTAGGGCCTGGTATATTTAAGGAGGTGGATGCTGATCTACGTGGTAGGGGTAGGCGGGGAAGATCTGGGAGGGCGAGGGATAAGGAGCGATGAGGAGGAAAGGTTACTCGAGGCGGAAGAAAAGGCAAGGGAGGGCGAGTTGATGGACAGGTAGGTGGGGTGGAGGAGGAAGAGAAGTGAGGAGGAGGAGGGGAGGAGGAGGAGGAAGGAGTGTGGAGGAGAGGAGGAGCTAGCAGGAGGGAAGCAGACACAGAAGATGGAGAAATAGCACAATGCAAAAAGAGGTCACCCTATTAATAAAACGGACACCCAACGGAAAAGGAGAAGGAGGACGACAAGGCTCTAAAAAAACGCAGGAGGAGGAGGAGGAGGGGCGGAAGGATGGAGGAGGGGGAGGAGGAAGAGGAGTGAGGTAGGAGGAGGAGGAGGAGGAGGAGGCAGGAGGAGCTTTGGGGCGACGGTGTCTGTGGCGGTGAAGGGAGAGCAGGTGTGAGGAGTGGTGAGGGTGGAGGAGGAGGAGGAGGAGGAGGAGGAGGAGAGGAGGAGGAGGAGGAGGAGTAGGAGGATGGAGGAGGGCGTGTGGAAGGATTAGCGGAAAGGGAGAGGAGGTGAGTTTTGGTAAGGGGGGGGAAAGGGGCTGAAAAAGTCGGGCATTTATCGGCTCCAATATTTGCAACTACAAATTCAGCCAACACATCAACAAGTACTTGTAGGCGCTAAATTTTGACCGTTCCACTAGAAGGACGTTGTCTCTGTAGTAAAGGCGTCATGGCACAAACTGCAATTACAGAATTTACAAGAATCGCGGAGCGATTCATGCAGGCACACAAAACATTTTTCTCATTCTTGAAGGCATTCTTGAACAGTGGGAAATCTGGACTGTAACGTTAAACAAATAGGAAGTACTACCCCGGAATGTAGTAACTGGGATAAGGAATTGGGGCTCCCCGGTTTCACGTTGTCTTGGGGAGGTTCAAAGTAATTAGCTGAGCTCGGTCAGTAGTGTCAAATCCCTTGGGAATACTCTCGAGGGAGTGGACGCTTCGGGTTATTGCCGGTCGGTGTAGTTTGACCAAAATACAGGATTTTATCAAAACTTACAAAGCGGCGCGTATAATAAACAAAACCCCAATACGGATAGTTTCCAAATTAAAATAGATGTAATAGATTTACATTGTAAGCCAATTAACTTGTAGTCTTCTACCATTTGTCTCCCTGTGGTGCGTGCCTGTCATTGATTTTTAACTCAAATCTATTATGACTGCTAGAAAATTCAAAAACAACTTATCGGACAAATAGTATGCTGGTGTGAAAACATTGGAGCGCGGCCCTGAAACGGTTTGTGGGTTGGAGATGCGGTCGCAGCGGTCACACAGAGAGCGAAAAAAAGTCCGACCTCACACGTGAAGTGGGAGACGGGCAGGAGGAGGAGGAGGAGGAGGGGAGGGGAGGAGGAGAGGAGGAGGAGGAGGAGGTGAGGGAGAGGAGGAGAAAAGAGGTATGCAGTTGTTTAAATCATCGAAAAAGAACGATAAGGATTTGGACTGTGAGTGTGAGTGAGAGACAGACATAAATAAAAAGAGACAGACAGAGAGAGACAGACAGAGTGGCATACATAAATAGTAAGAGACAGACAGAGAGAGACAGACAGAAATAGAAAGAGACAGACAGAGAGAGACAGACAGAGTGACATACATAAATAGTAAGAGACAGACAGAGAGAGACAGACAGAAATAGAAAGAGACAGACAGAGAGAGACAGACAGAGTGACATACATAAATAGTAAGAGACAGACAGAGAGAGACAGACAGAAATAGAAAGAGACAGACAGAGAGAGACAAACAGAGTGACAGACATAAATAATAAGAGACAGACAGAGAGAGACAGACAGAAATAGAAAGAGACAGACAGAGAGAGACAGACAGAGTGACAGACATAAATAGTAAGAGACAGACAGAGAGAGACAGACATGAATAAAAAGAGACAGACAGAGAGAGACAGACAGAGTGACAGACATAAATAGTAAGAGACAGACAGAGAGAGACAGACATAAATAAAAAGAGACAGACAGAGAGAGACAGACTGAAATAGAAAGAGACAGAGAAATACATACAGAGAGAAGTTTTCTGAAGAGTGTTAACGCTGGATACCTTCTAGGCTATAAACGTAAACGGAAACATTACATTAGAATCCTGCCGTTTGATCTTCCTTATTTATGTGTCCTCAATTAAGCGCATTACCTCCCTGATTTACGTCCCGATACTGCGAGGTGTGTGGGAACGAAATGACTTACCTGTTAATTACCTGACCCCATGCAGGTGCGAATACCTGTGTCGGGATGTGATGCTGTGATAATATGCTGGCTTCCTCCTCCACCCCCTCCTGCCCTTAACCTCTCTCCCCCACTCCTACCCCTCTTAGCTTCCTCCTTCATGTTCCTTCCTCTTACCGTGTTCTCACCTCTTCCCTCTCTTTTCTTTCCTCCCTGTTTCCTCTCTCTTCTCTTTTCTTACCTCCCCGTTCGCCTTTTCCTCCTCTTCTCCTTGTCCCCTTCCTCTTTCTTCCTATTGCATCCTCCCCATTCTCTTATTTTGCCTTCAGCCTCCCTCTCCTATCCCCTTCCCTCCCTTCTTCCCTCACCTCCCCAAATGTCTCTCCTGCTAACAGTTATCTCTCCCTTCATCTCTCCTCCACACACGTTCCCTTCCTCCCATCTCCATGATAAGTTCTATCCCAAACTATCCCTTTAACGTATCTCTCTATCCGTTCTTCCCTTCCATCCCTTCCCTTCCATCCCTTCTATCTTTCTATTCCTCCGTTTATCACACCTGTCTGTCTATCCCACCACTCTTCCCTGGTACCGGCTCTTACATCTTTATTCCTATTCTCTCTTATTCCATTCATCAATTGTTTTTATGTTCGTACACGTAATAACTTCCTATATACATGTTATCTCTCGCTCACTTGGATAACCTGTTCTGTTAAGCGATACAGGTGTGGATACGAGAGATAGCGTCACATTTCTCACTAATACCAGCGTGTAATGAATACGTATATAGTGAGATAGGAAACCCACCCACACACACACACACACATACACACCTGGGGTATACTATTCATGATGCAAGGACAGGTAAGCACTTTTTCACCTGGACGAAACGGAGC
>JACEEZ010006570.1:362500-387500 GCA_016584305.1 Chionoecetes opilio
CAATAGCGACACTTTTGTTATAATTTCACCTCACTCACCTGTTCATTTAAACGCCCGTCAGTGTGGCAAGGTTGGTAGAGACGTGAGTTCGCAATGTGCAGCGTCCCTGTGCATTCGGTCAGCGGTTCGAGTCCGCCTAGTTCGTGCTGACGTGGCGGCGCTTTGTATAGTCAATAACCTTGTAGTTGGTACTTGCAAAGTGTCTAGATAGGATGCAAATCTAATCTTATCTGTTCACTTAAACACCTGAAAGTCAAACCTGAGCGAAAACCTGAAGTCAATTGGACCAAACATGCACTTTTTTTCATATACGAAGCGAAAAACGTGTCTTTTGGGCTCTAATGGCGAGAGAAAACGAAACAATGACAGGTATCTACGTCTGGTAACACTCCTCTGAATAGTGTTTATGTGGTTAAAATCCTTCTCTTCCTTTGGTGGGGGAGGAGAATGGGGTGGGTGCGACAGGTAGCAAGTTGTAGTATTATCAGTGCTAATTCGCGTGTTAGAAGCTCTCTGAACCTCCATGATTGTCAGGCAAGTTACATCGGCGTATACCTTATCGGCCACTGACATTGGAATCGTGTGAGGAGTCAGTTCAATTAGCGACAACTGTCATTTAGCTAGGTTTTTGGATTTTTTTAACACATTCTCTCTCTCTCTCTCTCTCTCTCTCTCTCTCTCTCTCTCTCTCTCTCTCTCTCTCTCTCTCTCTCTCTCTCTCTCTCTCTCTCTCTCTCTCTCTCTCTCTCTCTCTCTCTCTCTCTCTCTCATAAATCCTTAAAACTGATCTGTTTTTCTTCCTCATCGGTAACTCAGGTCGAAAAATCCTGGACTGTTTTCGTGGTAAGCCCCTTGAATCAACACCCGCGTACTGGCTTTACCTGTTTTGCCTCTTTCTACTTTTACCTCAGGTGGAATTGAGGCCCAGAGGAGGGTGGTTAGAGTGGAGGAATGGAGGGGCGTTGATGAGAGGTGAGGTGGAGAGAGGGTGGAGGACTATGAGGGGTGTTGATAAGAGGTAAGGTGGAGGAAGAGTGGAGGAGTTGTGTGGCCAAGGGAGGGTTACTAACTCGTATTTGGAAGATCATTTGTGATAAGGCTTAGTTTGGCCTTTTATTCTTGTTACTCTTGGGGAAGTTTGGTGTAGGCTCCTCCTTCTCTTCTCACTCCTCCTCCTCCTCCTCCTCCTCCTCCTCCTCCTCCTCCCCTCCTCCTCCCCTCCTCCTCCTCCTCCTCCTCCTCCTTCCTAACCTTTCTTCATGTCCTCCCCCTTTCTCCTTTCTCTCCTCCTACTCCTCCCCCGTAAATCATCTCACTCCCCCTCCTTCTAATCCTCCTCGAAATCCTCCTCCTCCAAATCCTCTTCTAAGTCCTTTTCTTCATGGTCATCTCTCTTTGTATTTTTTCTTTTAATTATATTGGTCACCGGGGATAAATTAGAAGTAATCTATGTTCCGCGGAGCCTCAACTCGACGGTTATCAAACGTCGACGCTGAAGACATTAAAAGCCGAGTCGACGTTTTCTCCCGAGATGGTTGGGAGATCGATGCCTTGTAAGTGATAGTCAATGGCAATTAGCTCGGGTATTTGAAGAAGTTTAATTTGATTGAAGTGTGTGTTTGACCTTCGTCAGTTTTAGGAGATGGGCGAGTATTCCCACTGATTATATACCTGACTGTAGATGTTTAAGATAATTGAGCATTGAGATGATTGCGATGGAATTCGTCCGTTGTTGTTGCAGCGGCTCAGAAAGGAACGTAAGGGGAGGTAGGGAAGAGTAGGGGGGAGGGGAGATAGGGGGAATAGAGGAGGAGGAGCAGATGAAGAAGAATGAAGAGGACTAAAGATGGTATTAGGATGAATATGAGAAGAGGGAAGTAAAGAAAGAGGAGGAGATGAAAACGAGATGGGAGGAATTATTCTTTAGGTCATGTCTTGGAATTCTCTCTCTCTCTCTCTCTCTCTCTCTCTCTCTCTCTCTCTCTCTCTCTCTCTCTCTCTCTCTCCTCTCTCTCCTCTCTCTCTCTCTCTCTCTCTCTCTCTCTCTCAATCCTTTGTAGCGGAACGGCAAGAGAGAAAGTGAAAAAAAAATGCAGATGATTCTAACTTTAATTACCCGACCTTGCGAGTTCAGCATTAGAGGATCAAGAGGCGAGTGTGTCTGTGTGTCTGTTAATCTATCTGTTTATCTGTTCGTGTATCCATCCCTCTTACGTGTTTATCTGTCCACCAAGTGTCTGTCCGTCTGTTACTGTCTGTTTCTCTGTCTCTGCGTTACTTAACCGTGGGACAGAGAGATAGGGCGAGGAAGAGACAGGTACAGAGTTGACGACGTAACTAAACTTCTGTGGGCGAACTAACAGGCTTCTCCCACACGTGCCCTCCGGTTACCTTGCATATTCTTAACTGGGAATCCATCACCGCCTAAGTGTGGAAGGGATGAGCCCAAGATAAACCGCGGAATGTGAAGTGAGGGTGTACGGGGCATGACTGTAGGGTATGTATGTGTGTGTGTGTTGTGTGTGTGTGTGGTGGCATGATGTGATGTTTGAAGGGTAAAACAACATATGGGAGATAAGAGTATTGCTGATAAGAATAAAGGCAAGGATAGGTAGAATAGGTGACTGTAAAGTGTAGAATGAGTGTGTTAGGGATGTATTCTTATGTATATTAGACGGGTGTGTTTATATAAGGGGGAATCAGGCTTAGTATTGAAGGGCCAGAAGTTAGAAAAGGAGCAAAAAAATAAAGTATAGAAAATATGAAAGGTTGAAGGAATACACTGAAGAGAATTTGTCGATTTAAAGAAAAAATAACAAAGATAGCCAACAAAAAAATCTTCGAAACAGATTTTTTTTGAAGTAGAGGGATGATTTTTTTGTTTGAAGTAGAGGGGATATTAATCGTATAGGTGGAGGAGGATGTGGAATGTATGAAGTGGATGAAGGTGGAGAGGAGCCTGCCTATAGGAGGGGTTAGGGGCAGGCTGGACAGGACATGGGGCAGGCTGGGTAGGACGTGGAGGCGGCGGGCACGGCGGCGAGGGGCTTGAGAGAGGCTGTGGCGGTGTGATTAATGGGGCAGTGTCAGGAAAGCGTGTCCAGGGCAGCGCTGGGCGGACGGGTCGCACCACCTCCGTCATCACTGCTCCTGGGTGTGTGTGTGTGTGAGAGAGAGAGAGAGAGAGAGAGAGAGAGGAGAGAGAGAGAGAGAGAGGAGGAGAGGAAGAAGGAAAAAGAGGAGAGAGAGAGAGAGAGAGAGAGAGAGAGAGAGAGAGAGAGAGAGTGTGTTTGTATGCGTTTGAGAGTGTGTTTGTGTGTGTGAGAAAGAAAGAGAGAGAGTGTGTGTGTGTGTTTCTTTGTATATGGGGAGTTTTAGATGTCATTTGTTATCGTTATATATTTATCCTTTTGTATTTTTGTCCCTTTATGTTGTTGTTTTTGTTATTCGTGTTCTTCATTTTCATTACCTTTTTCTTCATCATCATCATCATCATCATTCTTTTGCTCCTTGTTTTCCGCCTCAGTAAATGAAACAAGCAAGTTTTTCTCTAATTTCTATGTTTAAGGATTCAAGATTATACCTCATTTCTTTGGTCCCTTTGAAGGAAAGAAAATATGACCGTTTGACGCTTGCAAAGTGTTCGCCAATACTTGCTTGTTTTGTTTAGTCCACATGAAGATAATCCCCATGAGAGGAGGAGGAAGAGGACAATAGGAACTTGGAAAAATAGAAGGCATTACAAAAACAACAGCAACAACAGCAATAGTAATAGTAATGATAATAATAATAGTAATAGTAAACAAAAAAGTGATTATAAAAATAGTAATTACAATCATGTTAATAATAATAATAGTAATAAGAATTAATATCATGATAAATTAGCAGCAATAATGATGATGATAGTAAAGATAATAAGTAGAAAAAACGAGACACACACACACACACACACACACACACACACACACACACACACACACACACACACACACACACACACACACACACACACACACACACACACACACACACACACACAGACACTCTGTCAGCCTTGTTCTGCTACGAATGTGTGTTTTCCTTGTTTGTGTGTGTGTGTGTGTGTGTGGTGTGTGTTGTGGTGTTGTGTGTGTGTGTGTGTCTGTGTCTGTGTGTGTGTGTGTGTGTGTGTGTGGGTGGGTGTGTGTGTGTGTGTGTGTGTGTGGGTGGGTGGATGGGTGTATACACAAAATAAATACGTGTCTTATCTTCTCCTTTCCTTCTCTCTATTTGTTATCTGTTTATCAATGTCCTTCTCTCCCACTTCCCCACCACCCACCTACCTGCCAACCCACCCACCTACCTGCCAACCCACCCACCTACCTGCCAACCCACCCACCCACCTACCTATCCACCCAACTGTCCCACCAACTATCCACCCAACTGTCCCACCCACCTGTCCCACCCACCTATCCCACCCATCTGTCCCACCGCACCCACCCACCCACCTGTCTCACCCACCCACCCACCTACCCACCCACTGTCCCACCCACCCACCGACCTGTCCAACCCACCCCCCACTGTCCAACCCACCCACCCACCTGACTACCCAACCACCTACCTGTCCCACCCACCCACCCACCTACCTGCCCAGCCAACCAGATTTTAGGACCCTCGAGCAGGTCCTCCCACGTCTGGCAGTCCTATATAAGGGCAGACAGGTATTAGGGTCACTGTTTTGCATATTTATAGACTTCAACAAGGACCTTAAGGGCTGGTGGTGGTGGTGGTGGTGGTGGTGGTAATGTCGCTCTCCCCCAATTAGCCTGGCCTGTCACCCTTTCCTGCTACTGGGTGCTCTCTCTCTCTCTCTCTCTCTCTCTCTCTCTCTCTCTCTCTCTCTCTCTCTCCTCTCTCTCTCTCTCTCCTCTCTCTCTCTCTCTCTCTCTCTCTCCTGTTTTCTTTCTTTTTATTGTACTTTTTAGCATGTGTTTGTTTTTCCTGATTTTGTATGATTTTTAGCATATTTTCTTTATCTTTCTATTCATCTCCATCTGTCTCTGCTCGTTTCGTTGAGTTTTTAGACAGAAAAGACAGACAGACAGACACACATACTATAGTCTCAGTCTTCCTTTTTCCCTTCTTCCTCAGATTCCTCCTTATCCTCCATTCTCTCCATTACCTCCGCCATCCTATTCCTCTCTTTAGTCGATATAATTTACTCCTGTGGATGTCTAAAGTTAAGGATGATTTGTGTGACTATTGCCTCAAGAGTTATAAGATCTATATGATGCGTGTTGTGTTTATGTTGTTATTGTCTGTGTGTGTTAGTGTGTGTGTGTGTTGTGATGATTAGGGGGGACAGACTCAGCGCAGTTAACACCTTACTATCAAGTTGGTATTAGTACAATCTCTAGATCTCTACTAGCTCATGTTAATTGTTTACGATCATTTCACCATATCAAGGAGGATGAGTAGAGGAAGATTCAGAATGAAGTAGCAGTACATAGAGATGAGAGAGAGATAGAGGGCTTTAGGTCAGAGTAAGTGAGATAAATTGATTGCTCCTTAATGAGGTATGGAGAGAAGCAGAGGAGAGGGTGGTGGTCAGTGCGTCAGTATGGTGCGTTGTTGTCTCTCGTTTATGATGGTGGTGTGGTGGTATGCGTGGGGGGTAGGGGGTGTGGTGGTGTGGTGGTGGTAGTGGTGGGGGGGGGTGTAGGTGGTGGTGAGTGGTGGTGGTGTGGTGTGAGGTGGGTGGTAGTGGTGGTGAGTGGTAGTGGTAGTGGTGGGGGGGGTAGTGGTGGTGATGGTGGTAGTGGTGGTGGTGGTGGGTGATGGTGGTAGTGGTAGTGGTGGTGGGGGTAGTGAAGGTGGTGGTGGTGGTAGTGGTGGTGGTAGTGAAGGTGGTGGTGGTATTTAGATTGTTCTTTCCTTCTACTACTCATTCTACTCATTATCACACTCATTCCTTCCCCTCTTTCTCCCCTTTCATTCCTATCCACTTTCTTACCTCACACTACATATTAATTTCATTGTTACACTCACCAATCCTCTTTTCTTCTCCATTATTATACCTTACCATCTATACACATCATCATCTCTTTACACTCGTTCCTCCTCGTCTGTTACATTTCCTCTGTCCCTTTCCTTACCTTCCCTTCCTACGTCCTCCCTCCTACGTGTATCTCCCTTCTCCTACCTCCTACCTCCCTCCTTTCTACATATATCTCCCTCCCTTTGTATTCCTTTGTATTCTCGAGGCATCCGTTTTTTCCCTTCTCTTTTGAACACCGGAAGAAGGTACTAAGAGGTTAGGGCAATTCGGTTAAAGATATGATTTACAGCAACCTTTTTAGAACGCTGTATAGAACAGATGGCACAAAAAATAGGTAGAGAGAGAAAAGAAAAACATACGAAGTTAAAATAGAACTGAATACCCGTCCTAATGGTTACAATCTACAGTCTATTATCCGCTCTAGTGGCTCGAGAGTATCTAGGTTTCAAGAATCACTGAAGGTAAGACGTGATGCGTGACTTTAGATTTGGGTGTGACTTTTAAGGTGGCGGATGAAATGTTGTACGTACAAGTATAATTGATGTAAATTGTCTTCATATAATCGATCATCAATGGGCGTTGTCGCTTCAATAGGACGCCCCTGGAGAAGTGATGAGTAGAGGGGGTGTTGGTCTTACCTGAAGGAGGGGAGGGAAGGGAAGGGAGGGACAGGTACGTAAGACAGGTGTACATAATAGGTAAGAAGATGTTAATGATCTTTCAGCGTTTCAAATTACCTTACATTATATCCTGTCAATTATCTTTTTACCATACCTATAAGTGCAGTGTGAGGTGTGTAATATATTAGACTTGGCTGTGGGGGGCGGGAGGGACGGGGGGTGAGGGGCAGGGCTCTACTCAAAGAAGCTTATGCATGGGAGGTTAATTAAGCGAGGATAAAGAAGGGGGAAGGTAAGCTTTCTTTTTTTTTTGTGTGAGTTTTTAAGACAAGGGGAAAATTCATCCGAACTCTTATGATCATCTTTGTTTAATTAGTAAAGAAATACGTTTACATAATTTTGTTTTTTGGGACATTGGAACGTTTTTCTTTGTCCGGGTTTTATTTATTACCACAACAATGATATTTTTTTTATAGCGTAAGTTTAAAGTTTGATTAGAATGGATAGTTTGATAAGATTTTGTATTTGATTAAGATTTGACGAGATTTGCTTTTTTTTTCCAAGCGAATTACAAGACCCAATTTTGTTTCTTTCTCTTGCTCGCTTACATTACCTTCCTTGGGTATATTATTTCGTGTGTATTTATTTAACTGAAGCATAAATAATTATATATAAATTTACACCAATAAGTAAATTAGCAGGTACATAAAACTAATTAATGCGCAGGTAATTGGATACACATTTGCACACATCGAGTCAGATAAAGACGCCACGAAAATTATAAACCGTAAATAATTAATTAAGAGGAATAAATTATGATAAACATGAGGAAAAAGGTGTCGTAGGTTAGACAGTCTGAGGGAATGACACACTATTATAGCTCCTCCTCCTCCTCCTCCTTTTCCTCCTTTTCCTCCTCCTCCTCCTCCTCCTCCTCTTCCTCCTCCTCCTCCTCCTCCTCCTCCTCCTCCTCCTCCTCCTCCTCCTCCTCCTCCTCCTCCTCCTCCTCCTCCTCCTCCTCCTCCTCCTTTTCCTCCTCCTCGCAGATACCCTCGTCATGGACCAATAGGTCTCCTGGTGTCTGTTATTCCTATGTAATCCTATGTAAATCTTCCTCCTCCTCCTCCTCCTCCTATTCCTTCTCCTCTCTCCTCTTCTCCTCCTCCTCCTCCCTCCTCCTCCTCCCTCCTTTTCCTCCTCCTCGCAGATACCCTCGTCATGGACCAATAGGTCTCCTGGTGTCTGTTATTCCTATGTAATCCTATGTAAATCCTCCTCCTCCTCCTCCTCCTCCTCCTCCTCCTCCTCCTCCTCCTCCTCCTCCTCCTCCTCCTCCTCCTCCTCCTCCTCCTCCTCCATTTCCTCCTCCTCGCAGATACCCTCGTCATGGACCAATAGGTTTCCTGGTGTCTGTTATTCCTATGTAATCCTATGTAATCCCCTCCTCCTCCTCCCTACCTCCCTCTCCTCCTCCTCCTCCTCCTCCTCTCCTCCTCCTCCTCCTCCTCTCCTCCTCCTCCTCCTCCTCCTCCTCCTCCTCCTCCTCCTCCTCCTCCTCCTTCACCGTCTTTAGCACCTACAGGAGGAGATGAACTTATGCGAGACTTCTTCATTGTAATATAAGTTAATGATACAGAAAGGTGAATTTGGATACTTTGGCTTTTTTTTCTCTTCCTCCTCCTCCTCCTCTTGCCCAAGGAGTTGTTATCTCAGAATCAGCAAGCCAAGTCGTTCTGTCAAGCCTCTGGTGTGTAAAAATGTGTGTGTGTGTGTGTATTTAGTTTTATTATCTAACATTTATGCATTCAAGTGTGTAGGTATCCAACACACACACACACACACACACACACACATATCCTTAACACAGGTAGCGGAAACGAGGGTCGATAACCACTCTCTATATAAACACAGCCTTGGTCAGAATCATACACATCAACATGCACAACCAGACGCACCATTGCAATATCGCAGACGATAGCTAATTACCATGTCTTGGAGAGCCTCGCAAAAAGTAGATCCCTCTTGTCGTTCTATTTGCACAGTAGCTAACTGACACTACGCCTCTTGTTTTATATTCCGCTTTATTTTATTACCCACCAAACTACTGTATTCAGGACTACATTATTGCCGGCGGTGAAGCTAGAGAAGGAGAAGTAAGAGGACATTCAAAGAGGGACTAGGAATCGGGTATCCTATAAGCAGGTAGAGGCTGGGTTCAGATAGATGTTAAATGATGAGCAGAGAAGAGAAGTCTAAATGTTAATGAGCAGGTGGGTTGAGGGTAATGATGCACCTCTGCTCACCTGGTGTAAGATAATAGGGAGTATCACACGCCGGGTACCAGAGGGCTGCAGCGGCTCCTCCCTCGGCAGCACGGCGGGGTAATGGCCGGTCTCTCAATACGAGGATAAAGAAACTTGTCCGTCAATGCGAAGCTGGTGATTTGAAGGGCCGGGAGAGGCGAGGAGAGGGAAGATGAAGAGATGGAGGAGGCGCAGGAAATCGGAGAGAAGGAGGTGGATGTGGTGGTGGTGATGAGGATTAGAATGAACATGCATTTGTTGAAAGAAAAGTGTTAAAAATGCCGTCTGAGAAGCAACAACATCTCTAAATCAATAGTGTGTGTCCGGGACCACACTCAACCCCTATTATTTTCCTCTCATTAATAACTTTTCCTCACTGTTTCCTCTGCATCATGAAACAAACACACCTCCCACCGAAACCGCTTTAGTTAACTGTTACGCGGCATCTTAAATAATTGATAAAACTTGAACCCATTGATGAGGGAGGAGCACTGGTTTACAGCGACCATTTGATACCAGGTAAGCCGAGCTGCTCGTCAGGGAGGTTGGCACTTAACGTCCAATCATATTAAGAGAGTCTGCAATCACGCGGCTGTTACCCCTGCAGACCCCCATAAAGAATTCTGACCAGTGAATTTATGGAGGTGGTGAGATAAGGCGGCCGCGAGGGCTTCACCTGGGGAGGGTCCGGGTAGTGAGGGGTGGTGAAGGGGGAATGTAGGAGGGGAGACAGGCACGAATTTTATCTCGCTGGGGAGAGAAGCGGCGGCGGTTGGATGGTCATGTAACGCTTCCCATCATACGAGGCGGCGATGTGTGTTCAAAGCGCCTCCCTTCTCCCCTCCCTCCCTCCCTCCCGCCCCCTTGTTGGTGCTCTCCGGCGTGACTGTCTGGGGTAAGACGTCCCTGTGAAGCCCCGACGCCACACAGCAGGGGGTGGGAGTGAAGGGCGCCGCCACATCCCCCCTCCCCAACACCCCCCGCCCCACCCCCAACACGACTCTCGGGGTTCATGATCTCTCGGCTGTAATGCTGTATTGGTCCAGACACGACGGGGTAATTACTTGGCGGGCGTGGAGGAGGCTGCAGCAGATCTAGTCAATAATTAATCGGATTCGGAGCAATTCTGTCTATTTTCTATTTTGGCTTTAAGAGTAACCCGCTTTGAAAATTGTCTCAGAAAAAAAGAAAAAAATCTCTCTCTCTCTCTCTCTCTCTCTCTCTCCTCTCTCTCTCTCTCTCTCTCCTCTCTCTCTCTCTCTCTCTCTCTCTCTCTCTCTCTCTCTCTCTCTCTCTCTCTCTCTCTCTCTCTTTCATCTCTGTGATGGTGTAGCGGTGGTGTTAGGATGTGATGAGGATGCAGGAAGAGTTAAAGCAGGAGAAGAGAGGAGACAGGAATTGGAAGGAGGGAAGAGAAGAAGCGGAGAAATGAAGACAAAATGGGAAGAGGAAGACGAAGGGGAAGAGGAGGCAGGTGGATGTTGAAGGATTATTAACTTTCCATCTGATTGAAAATATTGATCATGTATTGAGACCCTCCAACCCTCCCTCGGTCTGTCGGTCTGTCCTGGTACTGTGCTGTGGAGGAGCGAGGGGAGAGGAGGGTGGTGGAGGGTAAACAGAGGTCCTGGTACTGTGCTGTGGAGGGGCGAAGGGGGGGGGAAGGGTAAACAGAGGGGAGGGTAATGAGGGCGCAATACGGTGATGTAATTTTTAACCGTTTGTTGTAAAAATGACTCCTATTGTAATGCTGTTTGAGGGTAGTAATAGTATATAGAGGTAGTTATCTTAAATCGTAGTAGTAGTAGTGGTGGTGGCAGTAACAGTGTTGATAATGATAATAGTAGTAATAAGAGTAATACGTGATAATAATTGTAATGAAGATAATGATAATGATAGAAATAACGATAGTATTAAGTGTTAAGTGACAAATGTTAGGCGATGAAATTCTTGTTTTGGGAGAACGTGCATGCAACACACACACACACACACACACACACACACACACACACACACACACACACCACACACACACACACACACACACACACACACACACACACACTGACCCTCACCATCCATCCGTGCTTCCGTTGTGATAATATCCCCAAATATGGTAATAAACAGCACACATCCGGACGCTTGCGGAGTCCCCGGAGACCGCAGAGCAGCCGTCCGGAGCGCCTAAATGGGTCCCAGGCGCCGAACCTGTTCCACCCACACCTGGCGGGGGGAAGGGGGGCAGGTAGGGAGAAGGGGGGAGGGGGGGCAGGTAGGGGAGAGGGTGAGAGAAGCAGTGGTTGTGATTCTGTTCAATATCCTTGATTTTTTTTTTTCTCATTTTTTTTACGTAGGGTTTGTGACCATATTTCCTTCAATTGGCTTGTGTATGTGTGTGTGTGTGTGTGTGTGTGTGTGTGTGTGTGTGTGTGTGTGTGTGTGTGTGTGTGTGTGTGTGTGGTGTGTGTGTGTGTGGCGCTATACGTGTTGTGGCATGTCCCGCCCTCACACCTGGCGATGCGCTGAGGGAAGGTAGAGTTCAGTATTGTTCAGCATAAGCCTGATTTTCCTCATATGCTGCGTCTGTTATCTGTGATTTAAGTTGTGTCATTGTTTGTATGTAACCTTTGTGAGTGACATGAGTTCCATCCATTAAGTTTTCGTTCTATGCTTTTTATTTATTCATTGATCTCCAACGCGTCGCACAAATTATGAACGGAAAAAAATATATATAGAGTCCCGGGGTTCATGGTTACACACACATCTTATCTCACTACACCAAGTTCGTCCTGGCGTGGTGGCGCTTTGTATAGTCAATAACTTTGTAGTTGGTACTTGCAAAGTGTCTAGATAGGATCAAAAAGGAGTATCTTATCTCACCATCAACAAAAAAGAATAGACCAAATCGCCAAGACAACCATAAATCATCCCACATCCCGCGTCCCATGTCCTCGCTTTCACACCTCTCAAGACACACTTTGACTTACCTACGATGCGTCATTTTCCATCACCAGGACAAAGGCAGGGTCTGAGGGCAGCTCGCGGCTCATAAACCCTGCGTTAATTAAAGTTTTCTGGCAGCGAGAACTACTGAGAGGAGGGTGCGGGTTCGGGTCCATTGAGAAACGCTACTTATCCATCATCCCAAGACAAGCTGGAGATACAAGTGGGCGTGTCGAGGCATTTTTCAGCGTCTACCTTAGTCTTTTCTCCCCCCTTCACCCCTTAACCTTGCCACCCTTAGCTTTAAACCCTATCCCTCACCCTTTCCCTGTCCCTAACATCCTATTCCCTGCATCTCTCACTCCCTATTCATCGTCCCTCACCCTATTCCCTGCCTCTTACACCCTATTCCCTGCCTCACACCCTAATCCCTGCCTCTTGCACCCTATTCCCTGCCTTTCACACCCTATTCCCTGCCTCTCACACCCTATTCCATGCCTCTCACACCCTATTCCCTGCCTCTCACACCCTATTCCCTGCCTCTCACACCCTATTCCCTGCCTCTCACACCCTATTCCCTGTCCCTCAGACCCTATTTCTTGCCTCTTACACCCTATTCCATGCCTCTCACACCCTATTCCCTGCCTCTCACACCCTATGTCCCTGCCTCACACCCTATCCCTTGCCTGGCACCCTATTTCCTGCCTCTCTCACCCTAGTCCTTGTCTCACACACCTATTCCGCCTCTCACACACCCTATTTCCTGCCTCTCACACCCTATTCCCAGCCTCACACACCTTATTCCCAGCCTCTCACACCCTATTTCCTGCCTCTCACACCCTATTTCCCTGCCTCTCACACCCTATTCCCAGCCTCTCACACCCTATTTCTTGCCTCTTACACCCTTTTTCATGCCTCACACCCTATTCCCAGCCTCTCACACCCTATTCCATGCCTCTCGCACCCTATTTCTTGCCTCTCAACCTCCTTGCCTCCTCTACCCCGCCCTTTAAGTGACGTAAGATACACCTTCAGTATACCCAATGATAATAACAATAATAGATAATAATTTCCTCAAACCTACAATTAGTAATACAAGTTGATAGTAAATGATAGGTTTTTTTTAAGAGTAGAATTGTTATGCATGAAATGAGGTATATTTATCATTGTTTTATTATTTGTTGCCTTACACTTCAAAAAAGGTGTAACTAAGAAATGTAGCAGTAATCTATGTTTGAATTATTCCCTCGTAAACATATCCAGTTCACAGTCTTACATCATCCTCTCCTGTCCACTCTTTACCTTCCTCTTCCTTTCTTAACCTTCACCTCCTTCGCACCCTTTGCAAGTTATTTCCTCCTCCTCCTACTCCTCTTCATCTCCTCTTTCCCCCTCTCCTCCTTTCCCCCCTCCTCCTCCTCCTTTCCCCCTATGTATTCCCCCTCCCCCCTCCTCCCTCCTCCTCCTCCTCCTCCTCCTCCTCCTCCTCCCCTCCTCCTCCTCCTCTTCCTAAGTCTTCTTCTATTGGCCGTGTACATTTTGTCTAAGAAAGAAGCTTTCGATCAAGTGAAAATTATCTGTAACAGTGAGAATCAAGCTCGTATATTGTCCTCCTCCTTCTCACCATTATTACCATTGTTATCACCATTATATCATTGTTATTATCGTTAGATATCAATTTAAATTTCTTTTCTTTTTCCTTGGAAGCACAAAAAATTTTTTTCTAATTTCGTAAAAGGGGTAATTTTGTACTAAAAAAAAAAGGGGACCAGCTTTAGGTGGTTTGGGGGTGTTGGTGGAGGATCCTGTCTCACCTTTTCACCTGCATCACCTCCTACACACCTTCCTCCTCCTCCTCCCTCCTCCTCCTCCCCCCCCTCCCCCTTCCCCCTCCTCCTCCTCCCCCCCCTTTACTCCATCACTTATATTTCAAGTCAAAGAAGAGAGAGAGAGAGAAGAGAGAAGAGAGAGAGGAGAGAGGGGAGAGAGAGAGGAGAGAGAGAGGGGGAAAAAGAGAGAGAGAACGCTTAAAATTAGTTGATGATTTAATATCCCTTCTACGAAAAACATTGAAATTAAATTAATGATCATAATAATAATAATAACTGATAATTTGGTAATAATGGTGAGAAGGAAGAGGAGAGTATTCGTAAATGTAAGAAAAAAAAAACAGAGGAAAACAGAGGTGGGAAAAGGTGGTGGTTTGGGGTAAAAGTTTTTGCCTAAGGGTCTGTTTTTTGTTTAAAAGACTCCCGTTAAAATGGGAAAACACATCCTGTCATTCCACTCGATTTTTAGCCAGGGATGAATGCCCGACCTTTGGTTTTGTTATTCAGTGGATACCTGTGTTGGACAAGTATTGGTTGATTTGATAAGTTGAACTAATTGAATGACTTATATCACACGGACCAGGTATTATGTCTTGTATAATGGACTAGAGAGGATTTAGTAAAGGTTAAAACACATAAAAACAAACACAGTGACGAAAAAAAAATGTAAAAAAATACCCCAGCTAGAAAACCCACTTCCCAACTTCCTTAATTAACAAATCCTAAAAAAAGGGTTGACAGAAAAATATAATGCCGAAAAAAATAAAAAAAATAAAAATATAAAAGAAAAGAGAAAAAAAATTGTAGTTATTATTACTGTGCTATTACTGTACTATTATTATTATTCGTTTAGCCGGGGCGTCAGGATGAACACACACACACACACACAGAGCGAGGGGTATAGGGAAGAAGGGGGTAGGAAGAGGAGGAGGCTTGGGGGGGGGGGGTAGTCAGAGGCCCCCGGGGAGTGTAGAGCTTCCACTAATCTCGAGGCTGAGACAAGTAAATTACAGGTTATGAATTTATGAAGGTTCCTCAGCTGTTGTAGTGTCCGCCAGTACATCGATCGATTCGGCAGCCGTGTAGCAGCAGTAGTAGTAGCTGCAGTAGTAGTATAGTAGTAGTAATAGTAGTAGTAGTAGTAGTAGTAGTAGTAGTATATAATGTGCAGTGCAGTCTTCCTTCTCCACGCTTGTTTTTTAAATATGCATATACGAGGAAATATAAACACATCTGTACAACTTATACCTCTCTCTCTCTCTCTCTCTCATCTCTCTCTCACTCCTCTCCTCTCTCGTCTCCCCTCATCTCTCTCTCTCTCTCTCTCTCATCTCTCTCTCGTCTCTCATCTCTCTCTCTCTCTCTCTCTCCTCTCTCTCTCTCTCTCTCTCTCTCTCTCCGTCTCTCCTCTCTCTCTCTCTCTCTCTCTCTCTCTCTCTCTCTCTCTCTCTCTCGGTTCAGAAGTTACAGTGACGTGTAGTGGAAGAAGTGAAGGTGGTGGTGGACGTGGTGGTTGAATTCGTAAAGTTTCGTTCACTCCTGAAAGGCAGCAATCACCCCTTCCTTCCTTACTAATGGATTAATTATCTCCTGTACCGCCCAAGCTATCCGGGAAGTCCATAAGAAGTTGAATTATGCTCCAAGTGTCGGGGCGAGCGTTGTAATGGGGGTGTGAGGGGCGTTTTGATTGGCCGCCAAGAGCCTTCTGATTGGCTCTACTCGGTCTGAACAAGGCGAAGAGAAGGTTTTGAGGGGAGGTTATGGTTTATGTGACACCTGAGTTTAGGCCACTCGTGTGTGTGTGTGTGTGTGTGTGTGTGTTTTTAAGGCTTCTCCAATTCGTGGTCTGTTGTTCATCGTTCCTCTTTCACGCTTTGATTAAAAGGAGAAAATTTCCAATGATTTTTAATGGCACATCAGCGGGTTTTGGGCGTGAACCATTTCGAAGGCTTCAATTACAACGAAAGAACAGATAGTCGAATTCCGTGACTCATGGGATGGGTGGGTAGGTAGGTGGGTGGGTGGGTGATGGTGGTGGTGGGTGGGTGGTGGTGGTGGTGGTGGTGGTGGTGGGCGGGTCTCGTGAGGCAATAATACGTGTCATCATCGGCTCAAAACTAACGAGAAAACCGATGAAGTAAATGAAATGTGTTAAATATTATATAGAAAGATGAATTAACAGACATATAAGAGAGAGAGAGAGAGAGAGAGAGAGAGAGAGAGAGAGAGAGAGAGAGAGAGAGAGAGAGAGAGAGAGAGAGAGAGAGAACGAGAATAGACATACAGAAACAATGATAGAATAGACAAAGAGAAGACACATAAGAATGGAGTAATCGAAGAGAAGACACGAGAGGATACGAGAGGACACGAGAAGACGAAGAAAGACAGAATGATGAAACAGACAAAGAAGACACTCAAATAGGGAACAAACGCACACAAGACTTGAGAACAAATAATAAAATGGACAAAAGAACTAATTTAATCACAAAAAATAAACTTAGTATTGTAAATAATTAATCTTTTCTAACGGTGATAAATTGACTAATCAAATCGAACATTATTATCATTATTTCCCATGTGACCTTATTACTTTTCTTTTCTTTTCTTGCCTCCTAAATTACGCCATTACCCGCTGATCCGGCGAGATTATGATGGACGCCTCGCTTCCTTTACTGTTTATCACATTACACGAAGCAACGAGACAATGTAAATGCTGAAAATGATGTATAAATAAGAATAAGAGGACGAAAGGGATATAAGACAATTCCACAAACTTGTACGAAATATAAAGGAATCTAATCGTATTTGTCTCACTTTAGGTTTCGTTGTGGGTTTCGACGCCAAATTCACTATAAAGAAAAGTTTTAAAATGCGGTTCATTCGTAGAGATTAATTTAATTTCCTTATCAAAAAAGTATATAATATCAATCATCGTAAACTAAATTGGCCTACCCCTCTGTTTTTATTTTATTCTCTTACTATCTTCTTTATAGGGACTGGCAAGTAAGCGGGCTTTGTGTTACCCATTTTTGTTGTGCCCTTGGCCAGTTCCTTGTGATGTAAAAAAAAAAAAAAAATATATAGTCATCCCTTTGAAATATAACATACGTATAGTCAGTCCTTCCTCGGAGACATAATAACGTAGTACCTGAAGCAGCAAGTATAACATATTGCTTAGACGCTTAATGACAAGACTTTTGTTGAACCAGACTCAAAAAATTAATATGACTTTCTTTACTCAAACTGCAGCAATTCATCTTCATTTCAAGTTTCTTTTTAATGTGTGTGTGTGTCTTGACTGTATACTTGTCATTTATATTCCCGTGTAATCTTTTGTATCCCTCCTACTTCCTTGATGAATTTTCGCAGTTAAGTCTGACGCATAGATATGAGGAAATGGCCTTTAACTGGTTCCTTGGCGCACCTGGTCTGTAATCACCTGGCTAAACGAGGTGCCGGCCAGGTAATTACGCGCGGGATGACGAGTAAACAGGCAAATTGTGTGACTAATGCTTGTTTGATTCGATGCGTGGAGTTCCCGACGCTGCCTTAGTTATCATCTCCTAAATTATACATGTGTAGGAAGGGAAGGGGAAGGGGGTGGATTGTGCTAAGGGGGTTGGGGGTAAAAGGAGGTGGCTGTCGGGGTTAGACTAGATTTAAGGGATGCTTGTCCAATGTTTCATCTAAGGCCCACTCATTCTTTCCCTTTGTCACTGTGTACAAGGGATGAATACACTTTGTTCTTGCTTATTATTGCACTTCATTTGTCACTGTCCATTTACTTTATTCATTGTGGCGTGTGCAAGGGGTGGTTTTTTTTGCGGTTATGGGCACGTGTGAGGTGTGTTTGTCGGTAGTCCAGTTTTTTTTGTTAATTCTTTTGTTTGAGTCGTAACGAAGTTTATTTTGTTGATTTGTGAAGTTATTGCATCACACATCGATCAAAGACACAAAACTTGCACTATGCACACATTGACAACCACACACACCCACACCACCACACACACACAACACACACACACACACACACACACACACACACACACACACACACACACACACACACACACACACACACACACACACACACACACACACACACACACGATAAACAAGTCGGTGTAAATAAGCGGTTGTGAAGTCATTGTGATGGATGTTAAGCCTATAAATTCTAGCTTGTTATTTAATGTTCCGAGACTTATGATCACATCACCACCACATTACATTAACTAGGGGGCGTGCACACACACACACGCGCACACACACACACACACACACACACACACACACACACACACACACACACACACACTCTCTCTTGTCACAATGCCTCACGTATCAGCCAAAAAACTGGATCAAGGGAAAACAATGGGGCAGCTTCTCAGAAAGAGGTCGTTGTGGCAGTGGCGCTCAGCGTGCAGTGACGAACTTTTACTTTTTTTCCAATTTTGTTTACGTTGGAGCCTATAGCGCCAGTAGGCTATTATCTTCCTCCTTAGGTTTTTATCTGCTTTCCTTGAGGGGTCATATGGTTGTTGGCCGTGCATATTATGGAGGGTTGTGATGGTTGGCCCTCGCCCGTGGTGGCGCACGTATATATACGTGGTAAGGCTGGTAGTGGATTGGGGTTCTCTTTAGGCTGAGGATTGAAAATAGACCTCAAAACTATGCTCTGTTTAGATTTTGTTCAGGCCGGGGTTTTAGCTATAGTAATCTCGATTTTAACTGGAATTTCCTCTTTGCTGGGATGCCGTGCTGGGGTGAGGTTGTGCCCTGGCCGGGGTTGTGGCCTTACCCGTGACAGCCGCTGTGTTGGGCCATGGTGCACCACAAGGCCATGGCGTGGGAAACTGACCCGCGACGAAGGGTTAATTAGGGTTCATTATTGTCTGCGGTCTGCGTTGCCACAATGGACGTAATCTCCGGAGTTGGACCAAATTGCCGATTTAATAGGACAGTGTTGTTTGACCCGCCTTTATTTGTCTTTGTAGGTTGCACATCACCTCTTTGCCGATGTATTGTATGTATATTTCTAATGGTTTCAGGGACGTGATTACCTTTTGTCCTTCTCCTGGGGGCTCTATCGGGCATGTCGGGAAAGGTGAAGGAGGGGAAGGCCGAGAGAAACGATGCTGCAAGACGATGATAATATTGTGTCGAGACAAGTTTCCTCATACATTTTTTTCCGGGAATATTAAAGAAAATTACCCTAATGAGGACGGCGAGACGAGTGTTCTCTTGAGACTTTCTTCCTTGCCTCAGACCCTCGCGACGGAAATACAGACAATGCATAGATAAGTCTCAGATTCTTGACCTTCGAAGTCCCGCCGCCTTGACCACTTGACGTTATCCTTCTCCTTACCCCCCCATCCTCCTCCTCCTCCCGTCATTTTAGCCACCATCTGCTACTGCCTTTAACTATAGTGCTCCTTAGGTCTGGCCTCCTCCCGTCCTCCTGATCTCCTCCCGTCTATATGACATCTCGCACTCCAATCTTCTCTGAATACTCAACCTCCTATTCCTTCATCCTTCCGCCATCCTGACATCCTCCCGGAGCTTATACACCATGTCTGCTGCACTGATCTCCCGCTGCTTCAATTTCCTCTCTCTTCCCGAACTCTTCCCGTCGCCTCCCGTCCTCAAACACCTCTTCCCGTTCCAATCTGTTCTTAATCTCTCCACAGTTCCTCCCGCTACCTAAGTCTCCTGTCTTCCCTCTTTGTCTCCTAGTCCCTTCTCTCCACAGTTCCTCCCGCTACTAAGTCTCTTATCTTCCCTCTTTGTCTTCTAGTCCCTTCTCTCCATAGTTCCTCCCGCTACCTAAGTCTCCTATCTTCCCTCTTTGTCTTCTAGTCCCTTCTCTCTATAGTTCCTCCCGCTACCTAAGTCTCCTGTCTTCCCGTCTTGGCTCCTCCTGCCGCCCCTTCCTCTCGTGGCCTTGACGTCTTAGCTTCCTCGCAGGCCATGCAAGACAGACAAAAGAGGCAAAATTGGGGTAATTCCAGCACGGGTGACGCATCAGTCATTCTAAATCATTCATGAGGCCTTCGCGTCCCTGCCGTGATGGTTATGTTCACTGTATATTATTTGTTTCCTCAACCATGTTTTCTGGACCAGTAATGAAGTCTGGCAAAAAATATTACTGGTGTTACAGGTATTATCACATGAGGGAGTTTCTTTGGTATAACTTTTCTTCTTCTGTTTTTACGTAATTGTGGAAAATGATCATGTATGAATTTGTTGATGGATTGTTTATGTGTGTGTTTATTTATTTATCTTTCTGCGAGGGGTGATGAGTAATGTGTAGGAGTAATGTCGTGATAATTTGTCTTCATTGGATAACAACTCGTAATGCTTGACCCTCTTTTTCTCTTAATTCTTCCTCCTCCTCCTCCCCTCCTCTTCTTCCCTACCTCCTCCTCTTCCTCCTCCTATCCCTTCTGGCTCCACTTTTATATTCTTTCTCATACTTCTTGTCTTCACCAGTTTCTTATCACTATACCCTATTTCCTTCTTTACTATTTTCTCTTCTTTTTACGTGACATTTTCCTGCTACTGAGCGAGCCACTTATAGCGTCTCATTACAGGCTGATTGTATGTTTCAAATCCATTACTTCTGGCAATTTTTTGTCATTCTTCTACCCAGTGCCTATTGTACTTCTTGTTTTATTTAATTTATCTGCTATCATACATTTTGTTTTTCCCTATTGCTGTTCTTTGCTGTAGCATATGTGACATGTTCTGCGCGAATGTTAAGACTCGACGCGATGTAAGTTTTGTCTTCCACCTCACTCCATCTTCCCTCCTTCATCTCCTTCCCCCAACAACCACACGGACAGCCTCGAGGGTTAGTGAGGTTTTTGTGGAATTACCAAAGATTGTAAAGAAGTCTGGAATCTGCCAGTCGTGAGGGGCAAAAAACGAAGCCGTAAAATGTCTCGCATCAGAACATCGTCTTTCGCACTGCTGTGGACTGTGTGGATTCCATTTAATCTTGGAATCTACATCCGTTTATCGACCATGTCAATGACCGAGCCTTGTTTCTCCTTTTGCGATATATTTTCCTATAATTTACAAAGAGGTTTCTCCCGGACGCACCTCAGTAACCCTGTAACCCTCCCCGGCCTCCACGTCCTCATCTCCTCCTTCAGCAGCTCGCCCTATCATTTCTCACGGCAAACACGGCTCGGTTACCAATAATGCAAATGCTGACTGTCTGACTGTCTCCACTCGCCTCCTCATCCATCGAGGAGGCGCGGGGATACGTCACCGCCACAGACCCGCCAACACAACACACCACCTCCCTCTAGTCTCCCATGCCCCTTACAAGGCTGTGACGGGGCGTGTGCGGAGCTGAGGAATGCGTGATGAGCGTGACACAAGCGTTGCCACCTCAAGCACTCTCCGGACTCGAGGTTTAGGGCGCCTGGCATCGTGTTATCCTCGGAAGTGTGCGGCAGAGGCTGGTGGGCTGGACGCGGGAACGTTGGCTGCCCTAACGCGCTGACGCAGTAATGACAGAGTTGTCCGTAATTGTGGGTAATTTCACCTCTCGGGCTGGGCTGCGGCGGCGCCCCAGCGGCCGGCCTCGCCTCCATCCGTTGGCCTCGTCTCCTGCCAGCCTTGTCCTCGTTGGCTTTCTTTGACTCACGCTAATTTCTGTTCGTCGTATTGTGCCACTCTGGCCTCGACCGTATGCCTCCTCCTCCTCCTCCTCCTCCTCCTCCTCCTCCTCCTCCTCCTCCTCCTCCTCCTCCTCCTCCTCCTCCTCCTCGTCTTCCTCCTTCTCCTCCTCCTTCTCTTGTTCTTCTCCATCCCATCATCTTAAGTTTGCTGTTCTCTAAGGATAAATAACATATCGCATCTCATTTTACTCCTAACATGACTATTTACCAAGATTTTTCTTCAATATTTTCTTATAGCTTTCCATGTATAAGTGTCCTGCCACGTCGACTAGTTACAAGGTGTCTTTTTCATCGCACAACCAATACCAGTGTTGCTGCTGTGGAGGCGTCGTTGTTAGAGGGCACTGGGTATTTAGAGATGATAGTGATGTATACAGGTATAATCACATATGTATTTAAGTATCATCTCGTGTATAATCACGTATATGTATTAAAATATCATCTCTAAATATCCAGTGCCCTCTATCATTGTGGCCGGGGGGTGAGGGAGGACTGAGTGATGGTGTGACGAGCTGTAGGTTCCTCAAAATGTCCATAGCGTGACCTTGAGATGTATGGATGGCCCAGACAGGCGCCGGCCCAGTCGTCATCACGTAATCATAGTGTCTCAGTGTACTCTGTCTGCCTTACCTGTCTTATTTTCTCCTCTTCCTCCCTTTCCTCCACCTCTTCCTCCTCTTCCCTTACCTCTTCCTTCTCTTCCCTCACTCTTCCTCCTCTTCCTTCACCTGTTCCTTCCCTTCCTTTACCTCTTCCTCCCTTTCCTCCACCTCTTCCTCCCTTTCCCCCACTTCTTCCTCCCTTTCCCCTACCTCTTCCTCCTCTTCCCCTACCTCTTCCTCCTCTTCCCCCACTTCTTATTACTCTTCTCTCACCTCTCTCCTCTTACCCCACCTGTTCCTTCCCTTCCTTTACCTCTTCCTCCCCTTCCCCCATCTCTTCCGTCCTCATCCCCCACCTCTTCCTCCTCTTCCCTCTCCTCTTCCTCCCCTTCCTTCTACCTGGCGAGAGATACACCTGCCACTTGTTCACCTCTTCTAATTTTCTGTCATTCATGTGTTGCTTCTGCTTTCCGTCACACTGTTCACCTTCACTCCTCATTACCTTTCTCTTAACTAGCTCCACCTGCCTCACTCACCCTCCCTTGTGACACGCCCACACCCTCAGGTATACCCCTCCCCCCTCACCCTCTCCCTCACCCTACTTCCTTAACCCCCTCCCACTCATCCCCTCCGGATAGTTAAACCTTCCTTTCCCTCCCTTCCCCAACCACCCACCACCACACTCCTCCTTCCCCATCCTCCCCAACTCACTATCCCCCCTCCCTCCCCCTCCCCCCACGCCAGGTAACACTACCGCCCATAACTCTACAATCACTGTCAAATTACCTCCACCAGTTGACCAGAAATTCTCTCCTTCAGGTCGTCAGAGTAGTAAGGAACACCTCCCTCAGACTAACCCCTCCAGTCTATCTCTTCCTCTCTTCCCTACCTACATCCTTCCCTCCATACACCCGCCATGTTCCTCCTCCCGTAACACCTGTAGATATTAATGGAAGAAAGTGTCATACCTGGATATTGATGAAAGAGATTGTCACACCTGGTCTCCTTAAGATGTGTTTTTTTCATTAATAACGCGACAGATTGATTTATTACCTGTGTAGGGTTGAGAGCTGTGTTTGTGTAATCGGAAGAATGTGACGAGAAATAGACAGAGAGCTAGGTTTCGTTATTATGTTACCTTTACTTCAGATACTTTTTCCCCCTTGTCACTACACTCATTTTAAATAACCTTAAAATGGTAACCGTAAGTTCTTATATCGTTTTCTTGTTCTCGTCTCGTCTCGATCTCGTTTTTTTTCCGTTTTGGATATATATAATTTTCTCGGCATTTTATAAAGGGCATACAAGGAAAAAGCGTTGTTATTGTTTATATTCATTACAGCGTGACTCTTAATCCGCTGAAATCAAAGTCTGGAGTAGTTGTTTGTGTGTTTTATTCATGTCCTTTCACGAATGCATTCCTTCGCCTGGTAAAATATCGACGGGATTATGACGTAGTGACATTCTTGAGCATAACTTTGCATTTGTAGTTATGAATGACCATACTACGTTGTGATGTCCGAATGTTATTGAATATTGATGCCTGCGATAATGATTCTATGTAAGGATTTAGACCGTGTGTGTGTATTCATCTAGTTGTATTTTACAGGGCCAGAGCGACGCTCGTATGGCCCCGTCTCCATATCAACATTTTTATCATTCATCCTTAGTTCTTAGTGTTGGCCGAAGCCATCACCCCAAGAGGCGGGTCATAAACCCCCGGCTAACACCCGGTACCCATTCACTGCTGGGTGGACAGGGGCTGGGGTTTTAAGAAGACCGCCCGTCTGTCTTCGCTCCGCCCGGGGATCGAACCCGGGACTTCTCGGATGTGAGCCGAGCGTGCTAACCCTTACACTACGGAGCTCCCTAAACACACACACACACACACACACACACACACACACACACACGGTGCGTGTGTGTGTGTGTGTGTGTGTGTGTGTGTGTGTTTAGGCCTCTCAGGATATGGCCAAAGGTTTGAAAGTAGACAGGTTAGAATATGCCACCCAGACACCCTCCCCTCCCCCATCTCTCTCTCTCTCTCTCTCTCTTCCTCTCCTCCTCTCTCTCTCTTCTCCTCCTCTCTCTTCTTCTCTCTCTCTCTCTCTCTCTCTCTCTCCTCTTCTCTCTTCTCTCCTCTCTCTCCTCTCTCTCTCTCTCTCTCTCTCTCTCATACAAACAAAGCATTTTCCTTCTTGATATGCATTCACGTAAAAAATAACATCTTCACTGCTTGTTATCAGTCACCATCACCATTCACCCCTAAACAACCATTCACCATCATTCTCATCATATCTACACCACTACCTTCCCCTCCCTCCGTCCCCAACCAAACACCCACACCACCACCACCGTCACCCGCCACAATCATATCAGACCGATCTAACCGCAGCGGATGCGAACTGGTCAACTAATGTATGTAATTGTAGGTATAACTTAGAATTACGTTGATTTTGTGGTTATAAACATCTATCGCTCCACCCGCGGCCCTGCACCACCACCACCACCACCACATGCGGAATCAAGTATAGAAAACCAATATATTCTCTTATTAACAATCCTCATCTAATCAACAATAAGATGCAATATAGTCATTAGGTGGCAAGGCTTGACTATAACACACATTAGGCAAATTACAAGTTAGTGAGCAACGAGAAAAAAAAAAAGAGCCGTGTTTTAGAATATGAAAAAAATTATTGTGAAGTGAATTTTTTTGTGACATTCTAATTAATGCATCCGTGGCGACCCCCTTCCCCCGGCCTCCCCCCCCCGTTCTCCCCAGTACCCCCCAGGCCCAGCACGTGCCCACCTGCTCGTGCTGCCACACCTGGGGGTTTACCTGGGGGTGGTTACCTACCTCGAGGTGTGGAGCGAACTGTTCATACGAAATATTTAAGCCGCCAATAGCGTCAAATTACAGGTTTGGAAGCGATGTATGGGTTAGGGAGTAGCCCCCCCATGGTCCCCCCTCCCCC
>JACEEZ010006570.1:392500-395000 GCA_016584305.1 Chionoecetes opilio
CCACTCACACTTCTCCCTCTTGTAACCCATTATAACTCGCCCACTCACACTTATCCCTCTTGTAACCCAATATAACTCACCCACTCATACTTCTCCTTCTTGTAACCCATTATAACACCCAATCACACTTATCCCTCTTGTAACCCTTTATAACTCGCCCACTCACATTTTTCCCTCTTCTCTCCTGCAGTATAAAACCGCAGCCCAAAGAAGGAACGACGAAGAGTAACCCATCCAAGAGACATCGTGAGCGCCTCAACATGGAGCTCGACAACCTAGCGGCTTTACTTCCCTTCGAACAGAACATTCTCTCCAAACTCGACCGATTGTCCATCCTCAGACTTTCCGTGTCGTATTTGAGAACCAAGAGCTACTTTCAAGGTAAGTGTCTGGCGTGCAAGGGGTGTGGGCTTGTTTATTTATCCTATTTTTCATCTTTAGAGGTTAGGTTTTGAGTGTGTGTGTGTATGTGTGTGTGTCTATGATCGAGGTTGTAAAGTTTTGGTGTGTTATGTATGAATTTGTCTAAAAGAGGAAGAAATACAAGAGCCATAGACAAAAAACTCCTATCCATTCTTGGTCTATGGTCGGGGATGTTGATTTTTTGGTGTTTTATGTATTAGTTTGTCTTAAAGGGGAAGAGATTCAAGAGGTATAGAAAGAAAGTACTGGAGAGGAACCCTATTTGACACTGAACACATTGACACATAATAGAACAGAACATCATTGCTCCACTATTAAGAGGGACACTCCACGAAAGAAAAACAAGAAAAACAGACTAAACAACGGAAATTAATAAGCATGCGAGAATATTAGTTAGACAGGAACTTTGCCACTGACACAAAATGAAGTAAACTCTCTTTTTATGATTTATTATCGTGAGAGAGGAAATGAAATTATAACAACAACATTTTTCACAGTTTTTCATAAGTTATTACGACTATTAATGTTTCCTTTATTGCCTCTTGAATTACGCAGCCAATTTATTATTTATTTCAAAGGCTTCACCATTACCAAAAGAATCATTATTGTTTAAATGTAGGAAGTATTTCCTCCCTCACCTGGGAACTCGACGTGTTTTGGTGCAATATTTAATGTTTTTAGTGCAATATTCAGTGTTTTGGTGCAATATTTAATGTTTTTAGTGCAATATTCAGTGTTTTGGTGCAATATTTAATGTTTTTAGTGAAATATTCAGTGTTTTGGTGCAATATTTAATGTTTTTAGTGCAATATTCAGTGTTTTGGTGCAATATTTAATGTTTTTAGTGCAATATTCAGTGTTTTGATGCAATATTCGATACTTTATTGATTTAATGGTTTGATTCGCATGCCTTCTGAAAACTATTATTGCCACGGTGTACTACGGTAAACTTTATTGTTTTTTATCATTTAACTTTGACTTCTGCATCCATAAACCGCCTCTTATAAAATGGGTTTTTTTTCTCATTATTATTTCTATGATTACTTTTATTATTATCATTATTATCATTATTATTATTCCCATCATCATTACTGTTATTACCATTGTTATTATTATTACTATATACTCACAGTTGATATTAGTATTTCGTTACTAAACTTACATTTCTAATCAGTTCAACTTTCTTCATATTCCTCGCATTTCCATATAAATATCCATCTGTTTTTTTTGCCAGAATTTGCTTTCCATTCAGAGTGTTGCATCTTAACCTGACTCAATTTATTTCCCTTCTCGTGCAAATCTTTTTTTCCCCTCTTTTTTTATGTGCTTCTCACCCTCCCCTCTCTTTTCAATCCCCTCGGCACTCTCACGTTCCTTTCTCGTTCCTCTTCTCCCCTCACACCTCTCCCATCCATTCCCTGCCACCTCTCTCCTCCCCTCTCTCTATCCTCTTCCCTCTTTTTATAATCTAAAGAGTCGGCCATTTTATAAGTCTTCCCCTCATATTTCCCCTCGGCTCCCTTGCGAGTTAAAAGACATTTCTTTCTTTTTCTTTCTTTCTCTCTTTCTCTCTGTCTGTCTCTGTCTGTCTCTGTCTCTCTCTCTCTCTCTCTCTCTCTCTCTCTCTCTCTCTCTCTCTCTCTCTCTCTCTCTCTCTCTCTCTCTCTCTCTCTCTCTGTCTCTGTCTCTGTCTCTGTCTGTCTCTGTCTCTCTGTCCTGCTCTCGCTCTCGCTCTCGCTCTCGCTCTCGCTCTCGCTCTCGCTCTCGCTCTTGCTCTCGCTCTTGCCCTCTCTCTCTCTCTCTCTCTCTCTCTCTCTCTCTCTCTCTCTCTCTCTCTCTCTCTCTCTCTCTCTCTCTCTCTCTCTCTCTCTCTCTCTCTCTCTGTGTCTAACTTAATATGAAAGTAAAAAATAGAAATAAACAGAGCCAGAAATGATAGTAACATTTAAATTACGTTATGAAACTTATTAGGTAACAATACAAGTAGATGGAACTCTCTCTCTCTCTCTCCTCTCTCTCTCTTCTCTCTCTCTCTCTCTCTCTCTCTCTCTCTCTCTCTCTCTCTCTCTCTCTCTCT
>JACEEZ010006570.1:405000-447500 GCA_016584305.1 Chionoecetes opilio
GTTTCCACTGCATGCTTATATAAAGACCCATCTATTTCGTCCACTCCCTCCACTCCCTCACACCACTTCGTCCACTCCCTCCTCCTATTTCGTCCACTCCACTTCCTTTCTACCTTTCTCGTCCTGTCAGTATGTGTGTTTGTGTGTTTGTTTCCAATGCATGCTTATATAAAGACCCATCTATTTCGTCCACTTCCTTCACTCCCTTACACCACTTCGTCCACTCCCTCCTTCTATTTCGTCCACTCCACTTCCTTTCCACTGTTCTCGTCCTGTCTGTGTGTGTGTGTGTGTGTGTGTGTGTGTTTCCACTGCATGCCTCTATAAAAACCTATCTATTTTTATCATAATTACTGGGGGTGTTTTCACTGGCGTATTCATCTTTATCCACTGCTATTCTTATCTCCTTCTGGTGTGTTTTATTTATGTCATAGTTTATTTTAGTCTTTACTGTTATCTTTCTCGCCATCTATGCATGTGCTATTATCTTGGATTCTTATCTTCGCCTTCTCAGCGCCTATCTTCTTGCTTATCGCTCGCTTGTCTTCTTTCTTTATTCATATTTTTTTCTTCTGCCTCCTCGCTTGTTACCGTTTCTCATCCATTGCTTATGTCTGAATATTGATGTTAAAGACGGTAAGGAAGACAGAGGCGGAAATAAAGATACGTTTGTAGGTAAATATATAAACTGATAAATAATGAGTGGTACTTTTTTTTGCTACTAATACTACTACTACTACTACTACTACTACTACTACTACTACTACTACTACTAACTACTACTACAATTCTTCTACTATTTTCACTACTTCTACTATGACTGCTACATTTTTTTTTTTTTTTTTAAACTATTAGTGCTAGTACTACCACTAAAGCCTCGACATTTTTCGTCCTCTTGTAGTAGTAGTATAGTTGTATTTTTTTTATTATTATTTTTTTTTAATATGATAAAATATTCATGGTAATCCAAAGAAAAAGCTACACGCGAATAAGTTTTTATGTGTCAGGAAACGAGGTTGATTTGATTGACTTTGATGTAGAGATGATGCACTGATGCTCAAATATATAAGAAAAGGCGTAACCGGAATAAAACCAACCACATTTTTATCATTCCATATTTCACCACCTTCCTCCTCCTCCTCCTCTTTCTACTGCAATGCATGTGTACCATCAGATTATCTCTACTCATTACCGAATCTTTACACTGAACTGGCGCCAATGTGTACCAGGCCGTGACCGTGACGACCAGGTGTGCGTCACGAGAGCGGGAGTGACGATTAAGTAGTAACCAGCACGGCAATGACAACTTAGATGAGGTTTCCGTGCTTTTCCCGGCGCTGCGGTGTAATCAGTCGACACAGTTGGGCGTGAGGCTGGCCCATCTAAGTACAGGGGCGTAAGATGCCGCCCATGGGTGAAGGGGGCGCTGCAGGTGGTGATGGTGCAGGGGCAAGATGTATAGGAGAGAAGAGAAAATAGAGAGAGTGAGAAAGAGAAAGAGAGGGAATAGGTAATAGGTATAGAAGAGAAGAGAAAATAGAGAGAGTGAGAAAGAGAAAGAGAGGGAATAGGTAAATAGTATAGGAGAGAAGAGAAAATAGAGAGAGTGAGAAAGAGAAAGAGAGGGAATAGGTAAATAGTATAGGAGAGAAGAGAAAATAGAGAGAGTGAGAAAGAGAAAGAGAGGGAATAGGTAATAGGTATAGGAGAGAAGAGAAAATAGAGAGAGTGAGACAGAGAAATAGAGGGAATAGGTAAATGGTATAGGAGAGAAGAGAAAATAGAGAGAGTGAGAAAGAGAAAGAGAGGGAATAGGTAAATAGTATAGGAGAGAAGAGAAAATAGAGAGAGTGAGACAGAAATCGAGTGCAGGTGGAAGAGAAATAGATCAATTAAAATAACAAAAAGCAACATATGTAAATCAATATACTGGAAATAATAATAGAAGTACATCATAAAATACTAATATATACTTCTATATAATATAATAAATACTAATATATATTAATATAATTATAAATACTGGAGAGACTATTATAAGGAGATGTATGGTCCTTTGCTCTTCATTAAGTCATCATGTGGTCATTTTATGGTCATAATTATTCTACGTATAATTGCTTCCTCTTCCAACTTTTTTTCGCATACTGGGTTGACTTTTTATCCCTTCTGTATGTATTTTAATTGCATCTCCTCTTCTTCTTCCACCTCCTCTTCTTCTTCCACCTCCTCTTCTTCTTCCACTTCCTCTTCTTCTTCCACCTCCTCTTCTTCTTCCACCTCCTCTTCTTCTTCCACCTCCTCTTCTTCCCCTTTCTCCTCTTCCACAATCACCATCTTGCTTCTCCTCTCTATTTATCTTCCTTTCTACATTTCTTTATACACACACACACACACACACACACACACACACACACACACACACACACACACACACACACACACACACACACACACACACACACACACACACACACACACACATACACACACACACACACACACACAAACACACACACACACACACACCACACACACACAAGCACAAGCACACACACTCGACACTGAGTAAGTGTTCCCGGCACGGCTGGTTGACTGTTTGAATTGCTGGGTGGATGTAAATGTCGGGAATAATGTCTCAAGGATGCATGTATGAATAGCTGTCATATATCATCTCTCTCTCTCTCTCTCTCTCTCTCTCTCTCTCTCTCTTCTCTCTCTCCTCTCTCTCTCTCTCTCTCTCCATCTCTCTCTCTCTCTCTCTCTCTCCTCCTCTCTCCTCTCTCCTCTCTCTCCTCTCTCTCCTCTCCTCTTCTCCTCTCTCTCTTCTACAAAAATCAAAAAATTATATTTTCTCTAACTTTTTGTTTTCTTCGTTCAATTTCACAACCTTCCCATATACTCTATGAAGCCTTATATTTACACCCTTTTTCCTTATCCCCCATCTATCTATTCTCCTATCCCTTCCCTTTATTCCTCTCTCTCTCTCCATCCATCCCACATCACAATGAAACTAAGCTAACCTCAACTATCACTCATACGCACTCATACACGCCGTCACTCATGCACTCCCTCCCTCATACACACTGCCATGTCACCTCAGTCGTAATACTCCCCCGTCTGTTATTGAATTATTGATTTATCGTGAAGTGCAATGTATTAATACCAAATTATAGTGTAGTGTGATGAGGCACGGTATGGTAAAATTAGTGGCGTCTATGGTGTGTAGTGTCTGTGTGTGTGTGTGGGTGTGTGTGTGTGTATGTATGTGTGTGTGTGTGTGTGTGTGTGTGTGTGTGTCCAGGTATGATTCAGGTGTTGCCATCGGGTCTTATTTTTTTCTCTACCTGGCCATGAGTTATTGTTGTTACAAAAAAGGTGTTCGTTGATTCGGTTAAGAGTTTTTTCACCACTACAATTTCGATTTTTATGAAGAAAAACTAAACATCAGTAGGAGTAGAAGGAAATGATAAAGATGAAACGTGTGTGGAGGGAGTGAAAATGACTTGGAGTAGAAAACATGAAGAAAGGTAGAGAGGAAGGAAAGGGGAGGTAAGGGAGGGAAACAGACAACGTAGAACCCGTGGAGTGTGGAGAGGAAAGAGGGAGGGACAGCGAGGGAGAGGAGGGGAGGAAAGAAGGGGCGTGTAGGGAGGAAAGAAGGGGAGTGTAGGGGAGAAAAGAAGGGAGGAGGGAGAGGAGAGGAGGGAGGGAGGGAGAGGAGGGGAAAAAAGGAGGGGAGAAAAGGAGGGGAGAGGAGAGGATGAAGGGAGGGAGGGAGTTGTGTCATGCATCTCAGCACGTGGAGGGAATGAGTGGCGTGCCATTGACTGGTGGAGGGAGAGAGAGAGAGAGAGAGAGAGAGAGAGAGAGAGAGAGAGAGAGAGAGAGAGAGAGAGAGAGAGAGAGAGAGAGGGGGCACAGTCACGCACCTCCAAAACTTACTATAAAGAGGAGAGGGAGGAAAATGGAAGAGGGGGATAAATGTAGAGAGGGAAGGAGGGAGAGAAGCGATAGAAGCATGGACGTCTCGTGGGCGTCAAGCTTGTGTGTGTGTGTGTGTATGTGTGTGTGTTGGCGGAAGAGTGTTCTCAATGATGTATTTTTTCAGGCTTGTGTTGTAAAAGTGAGATTTTGGCTATAGTTGAGGGGAAGGTGAAGGAAGGAGGTTGTATTTTTTTTTTTTCTCTCTCTCTCTCCTCTCTCTCTCCCCTCTCTCTCTCCTCTCTCTCTCCTCTCTCTCTCTCTCCTCTCTCTCTCTCTCTCTCTCTCTCTCTCTCTCTGATTTAGTCATCATGGTCACTTGTATGATTAATTATTCTACCTGAGCTCCTCCTTTCTTCTCTCCCTCCCTTCTCTCTCCTCTCTCTCCCTCTCTCCCTTCCTCTTTCCCTCTCTCCCTCTCCCTCCCTCTCTCACTCTCCCTTCCTCGCCCTCTCTCTATTCTTCCCCTAATGCCTCCTACTGAGCTAACACAATTCATCGACTCTTCCTGCTTGATCCTGCTAAGTAAGAAGCAGGAAGAACAGGAAGGGAGGATGACTCTTTCTGAAATTAACCCCTTGAGACCCAGAACGTATTTACCATTGTAATCTGCGTACCATTAGACGATTTTAATGAATATAAGCAGTATTTTATAGATATGACCTGTTTAGTATCTTTGTCCATCAGCTAATTTGGTATATTCAGTCACTTTTCGTAATTTTATGGCTAACAACAGACGATCTTTTATAGCAAAGGAAAGATCTGGGCACGAAGGGGTTAAAGGTTTAGAATCTTAAGCGATAAAACAACACACATTTTAGCGAGAGAAGAAAATAAGAATGACTTGGATATTATGGTTTGGATTTTCACATATTCGATCCCTTTGGAGGGGGAAGAAGAGGAAGAAGAAGAGGAGGAGGAGGAGGAGGAGGAGGAGGAGGAGGAGGAGGAGGAGGAGGAGGAGGAGGAGGAGGAGGAGGAATAGGTAATAAAGTGAGGTAATAGTTGAGAAGACATAGATGAAAAAAACGTACAAGGTGAAAGAAGAAAAAAGAAGGTTATTTAGGAACAATAGAGGAGGAGGAGGAAGTGGAAGTATAGGCGGAGGAAAAAAAGATTAGAGGAAATAGATAAGAGAGTTCACGTGATTATGAGCAGATAAAAAGGAAAACTGAAGTGTGAATGCGAATAAGGGAAAGGAAGTGGATAAAAAAAACCCACAGCATCGCGCCCTTCCTTCCTCCTCCTCCTCCTCCTTCGTCCTTCGTCCTTCTCTTCCTCCTGCTCCACTTAACTCCTCTCATTTCCTATCCTAAATTCCATTCCCACTCCTTCCCTCTCATATCGTCACCTATGTTGTCTCTCTGTCCCTCTCTCTTCCCTCTCTGTCCCTTTCTCTTCTCTATCCCTCTCTCTTCACTCTTTCCCTCTCTCTTCCCTCTCTGTCCCTCTCTCTTCTCTTTGTCCCTTTCTCTTCCCTATCTATCCCTCTCTCTTCCCTCTCTTCCCTCTCTGTCCCTTTTGTTTCCCTCTATCCCTCTCTGTTCCCTCTCTGTCCCTCTCTTCCCTCTCTATCCCTCTCTCTGCTCCCGCCCTCCACCACTCCTCCTCCCTGCTCCTTACCGCACCCCGCCTCCTCCTCCCGTCCCGTGCCAGCTCGGAGGAATACCTTGTTAGCGAAGACTCCTGAAGACCGCTCATTCCTTCTCATCTATATCGTTATAGTCACCTCTCTTCCCTCTTTCATCACTCCCTCACTCTCCTCCCTCTCCTCCTTCTCTCCTGCTCTCCTGCTCCTTACCGCCCCTCCTCCTCCGCCTTCTCCCGTCCCGTGCCAGCTCGCAGGAATACCTTGTTAGCGAAGACTCGTATCCCAGGCGTTGGGAGGGCGTAGGGAAGGCGTGGGGAGGGCGTGGGTGTGAGGTGAGCGGTAGTGGCGCGGCTGGCAGGATGGTGTGGCAGGCGCGGCGGCAGCCATTGTGGTGCTCGACGGGACCCCCGACGCCTTGACAGGCCTCCTGGGGCGCCCCGGCGGGAGACCGTCTAATAGAATGACGACGCCTTCATACACCACACACACACACACACACACACACTTGCTTACCTGTGTTTGTATTACCTGAGTGTTTATCGTGTGACGCCTCGTTAGGAAGTTGATTGCCATGTAACGGAGAGACGAATGCCGGCGGCGCTGACTCGTGGCCGCTGCGGCACTTCTTCAGGAGGGGAGCGGCGCGGGGCCCTCCTCCATCACCTCTGCCCGGCTGGGGGTGTACAGGTATACGCGCCCCTCCATCCCCCTTCCCCCCCTGGTTCCTCCCTCCTCCCTGCCCTAACCTGATGTGCGAGGCTGCAAGGAGATGATATTGTCCAGCATCTTTATTGTTCAGACATGAAGGCGACTCCGCTGTGCGTTTAATGAGAGTTTGAAGCGGGGTAAGGGGAGGGATGGGAGAGGAAGGGAGTGCTAGGGATAGAAGGAGAGGAAAACAGGGTAAGAAAGGGTTAGAACAGGGCAGAGCGAGGCTGGATAAGGTACTGTGAGGCATAGAATAAATAGAAACTAGAATGAGACAAGCTTAGGGATAAAGATTGATGTATGCAGTAGTGCTATAGAGACTTGACGGAGCGTAAGGAGACGGGGGAAATGGAGGAAATTTATCGTAGTTTCTTCATTTCTTCGCCTTGTGGATTTTTGGGTTTTCTGCTGCATTTCGCGCACTCACCTGAGCTTCCCTTCCCCCCTGATTGATGGGCTTTACCTGCGGCCCTGAAGGTCTTGGTTAAGGTAGATGAATAAGGTGTACTGAAGGTAGTGTGTGTGTGTGTGTGTGTGTGTGTGTGTGTGTGTGTGGTGTGTTATTGTATATCTTTGTTTAATACGTTCAGCTTCAATTTCTCCTCCTTTTTCTTCTTTCTCTTCTGCTTCTTCCTCTTCCTTCTACTTTAATTTATTCCAAGCTCTTTATTAAGTTAACTGTGATGTATAGGACTATTTTTTTCTTGATAATCATTTAATGGATTCGGACTCCTGACATTTATTTTCCTCCACACTCTGAAGCGACTCTCCTCAACCCCCTTCCTCCTTCCTTTCCTCCTCCTCCTTCCTTCTCCTTTCTCCCTCCCTCCACTACCTCCCCTCTTCTTCCAATCCCTTCTTGAAAAGTGTATAGAAGGGACTTGGAGGGAGGGTCTGGGAGGGAGGAGTGGAGGAGTTTCATGGAGAATTGTTCCTCCTCTTCTTCCTTCTCCTTAATTCTCTCTTTTCATTTTCTTATCTTCGCTCTCCTCTTTATTTATCTCTAATTGAATTTTTTTTTTTTTTTTTTTCGATATGTGTCAAGGTCCTCCCTACCTGTCCTCTTAATTAAGGTGGAGTAAAATTTTCTTTTTCCTCCTCCTCCTCCTCCTCCTCCTCCTCCCCTCCTCCTCCTCCTCCTCTTCCTCCTCCTCTTCCTCTTCCTCCTCCTCCTCCTCCTCCTCCTCCTCCTCCTCCTCCTCCTCTTCTTCCTCCTCCTCCTCCTCCTCCTCCTCCTCCTCCTCTTCCCTTCTGCTGGTGCGACGTCGCCAGGTAAGGGCTGATAAAGCTTGGTAATAGCTCTTACCGCTCTCTTCTCTATGTGATTGTCGATCCGCATTGCAGATATCTCGCCTCTCTCTCTCTCTCTCTTCCTCTCTCTCTCTCTCTCTCTCTCTCTCCTCTCTCTCTCTCTCTCTCTCTCTCCTCTCTCTCTCTCTCTCTCTCTCCTCTCTCTCTCTCTCTCTCTCTCTCTCTCTCTCTCTCTCTCTCGTCTCTCCTCTCTCTCTCTCTCTCTCTCTCTCCTCTCTCTCTCTCTCTCTCTCTCTCTCTCCTTCTCTCTCTCTCTCTCTCTCTCTCTCTCTCTCTCTCCTCTCTCTCTCTCTCTCCCTCTCTCTCTCCCTCTCTCTGTATGTGTGTGTGCGTGTGTGGTCGTTCGGTGTGCTTTGGTTTATTCACACCTGCTGAAAGTTAATTTGTGGGTTGTCTTCATTTTTTCCACACAACCTTCATTTACCGCGTTTTTTTTACATTTCAAGTTTTTTTTTAAGGAATATTTAGTTTTTCAAGTTTTTTCTTTTTGCTTTGTTTTCCATTTTATTTTTCTTCACCATCGTTTATTGTGATTTTATTGTGTCTCATTCGTTCCTTCGTGTGGGAAAGTAATCTTGCTCACCTTTCTATCTATTCATTTTTCTCCTTGTTTTCTTTCCCTGTCACTCCTTCCTTTCATTCTCCTTCCCCTGTAGTTTCGTTTCCTTTTATTAACTTCCATTTGTGTTTCAATTCTCGTCTTTTTTACCCTGTGTTCTGTCTTTTGATTTTGTTGTCGCGCTTTTTCTATTATGTTTGTGCAGAATTTCGCCGTTTTTCTGGGGGATTAAATTTTAAGAGCTTATATTCTTTTTCCAAACGGAGAACCAACCAGAAACAGCTTTGTATATAACTTGTGCGTACTCATGAAATCAATTACAAAACTATTTTTACATAATATATGAATGAAGTTATGAATTTTTTATGCTCATTAAATTAACTTGTCAGGTTAACACTGAGATAAATTATGCCTTTTTTTTTTATTCATGTGATCAGCTTTTGTTTGATTTTACATTTATACGAAAATAAATATATGAGAGACGTTATATATTTTTGTTGACATTTAACTAGTCACAGGAAAGATGAATAAGCCTATAATGAACTGTCTTTTATTCTTCGTTTTGCACATTAAATCCTCGAGTGACATTTGTAAGCATGTGGAATGGATAAAATGTGATACTTTTTTCTTTCTTCCCCTTCTGCCCCTCATGATGGTTTTACGCCCCAGAGACACCCTCGTCAGCGTCGCCTTCACGCCCTTCGTCAGCGACAAGACTCGGCTCCTGACGGTAGAAAATAACCCAAAAATATAAGTCGAATTTATAATCTCATGAGGTCAACATATTTCTTTATTTTCCTCTTCTTCCTCCTTTCCATCATCATCATACTACTCTTGATCATCTTTCTTCTCTTCTTTCTGCTACGATCCTCCTCTTCCTCAACATCATCATCTTTTCCTTTACTCTATTTCTCCCTTCTCCTACTCCTTTTATCATCCTTACTCTTCTTCCTTTTCTTCTAAGTGATCTATCCTTTCCTCTTCCTCTTCTTGATCAAAAGGTGAATCTTCCTCACAGGTTGCAGTGCTTTGTCTTTCTCTTAACTCTTCCTTCTCCTCCTTTATCCTCCTCCTCCTTCCCTCTCCTCCTTCTTCTTCCCTCTCCTCATTCTTTCCTCTCCTCCTCCTCCTTCATCTCCCTCCTTCTTCCCTCTCCTCCTTCATCCTCCTTCTCCAAGTCTTCCCTCATCCATCAGGTCGAGTGAGGGGAGTCGTGGGTAATCGCTGCAGAAGAGGAGTGAGGAGGGGAAGGAAGAGGGTAGGAGAGGAAGGGGAAGGAGGAGGGTAGGGGAGGAAGGGGAAGGAGGAGAGTAGGAAGGGTAGGAAGGGGAAGAAGGGAGATTTAGTGAGGATTAAGGGATTTCTGAGGGGAACTTATCACCGCAGGAGTTACTATGACTCATATACTAAGTGGCGCATTTTTTTCCTCTATTTTCTTTTTTTTTCCTTGGGTCTCCTGCAGTGTGTGTGTGTGTGTGTGTGTGTGTGTGTGTGTGTGTGTGTGTGTGTGTGTGTGTGTGTGTGCGTGTGTGTGTGTGTGTGTCATTCACCCATGGTCAGCTTGGAGCTTATTATGACCGATCTATGGGTAATGATGGGACCTCACACACCAGACTTCCCCCACCCCCTTGCTCAAGGTGGACAGTAACCGCCCGAATTTGTCAGTGAAAAATCCCCGGGAATGAGCGAGGATTCAAACCAGCTAACCACAGAATGGCGCACCAAAGCTCTATCCACTGGACCATCGTGGCATTGTGTGTGTTTATTAGCCATTTTGTACGCTTTACACTTCCATTTTGGGTCCTTTATCAACATTATGTGATTACGTTAATTACCGTAGATGTGTACATTCAGATATGCACACACACACACACACACACACACACACACACACACACACACACACACACACACACACACACACACACACACACACACATTCATTCATTCGTCTTTTGAAATGTTTTCTTCATTGTATTTCGTTTTAAGTGAATGACGTATTTGACTTTTTTATGTTTGTCTGTATCTGTTTATATCTATATGTGTCTGTTTATCTATCTCTTTGTATCTACATATGTGTGTCTGTATATTTGTCAGTATTTACCTTGCTATGTCTATGTCTATATGTCTGGATGTGTGCCTAGTTATACTCTCTCTCTCTCTCTCTCTCTCTCTCTCTCTCTCTCTCTCTCTCTCTCTCTCTCTCTCTCTCTGGGGTTCTTCTCACTAATCATTACGAATCCAATTACCTGACCCCGCTCGGGATGAAGGCGCCGAGATTAATGAGGAAAATAAATAATCACGCTCCACCGGCCTGTCCCAAGCTGTGATATATACTGCCATATTTCTTTCCTCCGCTGCCTTACCTCTCTCTCTCTCTCTCTCTCTCTCTCTCTCTCTCTCTCTCTCTCCTTTTCTCTCTCTCTCTCTCTCTCTCTTCTCTCTCTCTTCTCTCTCCTCTCTCTCTCTCCTCTCTCTCTCTCTCTCTCTCTCTCTCTCTCTCTCTCTCTCTCTCTCTCTCTCTCTCTCACTTTTTTTGTAGAGAGGTAGGTAGGTTTGGTAATGGGAGGATAGTCGGTGTGGGTAGAGGAAGATGAGCTCTCTGGGTGGGTGGGTAGGAGAGGTGAGGGTGTGAGTGAGCGTTGGACAGATGAGGTAAATGGGCGTGTAAGTAGTGAGAGAGAGAAAAAAAAGTGGGAGGGGGTAAAGATAGTGTTTTTTGCTTTAATTATTCTATTTGGGACTGTTATGGTTCATGGTGTTTAAAGTATTCACTCTAATTTTTTTTCTCTCTCTCTCTCTCTCTCTCTCCTCTCTCTCTCTCTCTCTCTCTCTCTCTCTCTCTCTCTCTCTCTCTCTCTCTCTCCTCTCTCTCTCTCTCTCTCTCTCTCTCTCTCTCTCTCTCTCTCTCTCTCTCTCTCTCCTCTCTCTCTCTCTCTCTCTCTCTCTCTCTCTCACCACACACACGTCATTAACTTCCTCCTTCTTTAATGTACCTTCCTCTTCTTCCTCCTTCTATTGTAGCATCTTAGTTACTTACGATCTCTCCTCATCTTAGCTCCTTTTCCTCTTTGTTTTCTCCTCGTCCAGGGATACAGTAAGGGAGGGAGTAGGAGGAAGGGAGAGAGGAGTCGTAGGAAGCCCCACCTTAACCTTCCTCTCCTCCCGCTGACCAACTGCAAGGGAGGTGATCATTAACCTGCCTCCTCTACCTGCCCAGCGCTAATTAACTTCGAATTCACCTGAAGGAAAACTGAAGATAGTCTTGTCAAGTGTTTCTTTTTTCTTTTGGGGTTTTAGTTTCAAGAGCGTATCTCCTCTTGCCTCAATTTTTTTTCAAGTGCAAGTATCGTATCGTAGTTTGCGAAAGGTGGAGCTCAATATTATTGATTTTTTTTCTTCTGTTGTTGTAATCATCTCAAATAACCTTTAAGTTTTTATAGTAAAAGGCGATAATTACAGGTGCTTTGGTAGAGGAATGAAGTATCCTGCCCCCTCCTCCCCTCCAGGTGCAGCTTAATTACACCAGGTATATTTAGTGTGTTTTTTTCCAACGCTTTAATTGTTATACACACCTCGCATTGTTTCTTTAGTCCACTTTGAAGTTTTTCTTAGTTACTGTCGCGTTTATCTTGTTTTTGCTTCGTGGGAGGAATGCGTTGGAATGTTAAATACTCAACAGGTAACTCGTACACAGGAAGGTGTCAGGTATATTTTTTCGGTATGGTATGAGTAACGACACACTAAAGTTTTACAGCGACTAAAAGGTTATACAGGAAAGAAAAAAATGAGAAAGACATGTAGACAGAGAAGGTAATAAGGAAAGTAAATACACGTATATGAAAATTAGACAAAATACAGCATTATTAGGTCATGAAGAAAATTAAGAAAATAAGAAAATGTGTTAGCTCACGTGTAGGTATGTAAGATAGAGAAGTTAAGAAAAGTTGAAGAATTATGTAGAAGAGAGTAAGGAAGGTAAAGAAGTGTAAGTGAATAATTAGATTTGTTATACAAGAAAGATAAATATGGCAAAGGAATGATTAATGTAGGAATAGAAGCATCAAGTAAACACAATGGCACCTTGGTAAAGATAGACATCGATTCATAAAACAAAACAAAACGAAACAACTACACTGTTTGGTTATTGACTGAAAACAACAATATATTAGATAGTTCAGTAAAAAAGATAAGAAATATATGTTAACCATTTTCTCGTTTTAGTTCCAAGGTAAAAAAAATAGATCTGCGAGTAGATAGATAGTAAGGAATGTAGATGGATGAATTAAACAGGTAGGGAGTGAGTTGAAAGGCAGGCCTGGGTAGGTTAGAAATGGACAGAGGGATAGACAGTGAAAGGGAGGTAGGCGGGGCAGGTTGGCAGGTCCACAGGTGAACAGACAGAACAAAAAGTAGGCCGAGCAGGTTATGAGATGGACAGGAGAGTGTAGGGTGAGGAGGCAGGCAGGCAGGTAGGCTGGGTAGAGTGCAGGTCTTGGGCAGATGTGCAATGGAGAGTATGTCACTGGAGAGACTGAAACAAGATCCTGGAGGAGGGAGGGACTGAGGGATTAAGGGAAGGAAAGAGCTAGGGGCTTTGTGATGTGGCCCGCTAGTCACCTGGGCTCTGGGCAACCTTAGAGTTCAGCCCACTTCATCCAGCCCACTTCATCCAGCCCACTTCATCCAGCCCACTTCATCCAGCCCACTTCATCCAGCCCACTTCATCCAGCCCACTTCATCCAGCCCACTTCATCCAGCCCACTTCATCCAGCCCACTTCATCAAGCCCACTTCATCCAGCCCACTTCATCCAGCCCACTTCATCCAGCCCACTTCATCAAGCCCACTTCATCCAGCCCACTTCATTCAGCCCACTTCATCCAGCCCACTTCATCCAGCCCACTTCATCCAGCCCACTTCATCCAGCCCACTTCATCCAGCCCACTTCATCCAGCCCACTTCATCCAGCCCACTTCATCCAGCCCACTTCATCAGCCGACTTCTTTTAGCTAACCTTTTCCACCCTGCCTAGGAAGGTCATATGTACTCCTGTTTTCTATAGTATGCAACCCACTCTTGTAACCTGTATAATTGGCTCACCAATAGTGATAGCTCCGTCCATCCCACTCTGTTCCTACCCAACATGTTTCTTTTATGCTTGTTTATTTTATTTTATTCGAGTGTTCAGGACAAAACTTTTATTTACCCTGTCTGTCTCCATGGCGTACTTTGATTTCACTTTTTTAAGATTGTCTCCTGGGTTAACCGAATTTATAGTTTTAGATTGGGGTAACGCTATTTTTTTTATGCTGATGTATTTTTCATCGTAGTAAATCACACACGTACACTGAATTGAATTTGGTTTCGGACCTGATTTCGAAGATATAAAGTAGAATTTACATTTTGGGTTCACGTTCAGAATATTGACCTAAAACTTCACGTCTCCCTATTTCCCTCTCTCTCTTTCCTTCGCTCTCTCTCTCTCCATTCTAGACACCCAATTATTTTCATGTTTTTGCCTATATTTCTGCGCCACTAAGGTACTCTTGGGTTCCTCGTAAAGAGAGGTGAGTTTATGGCACCAAAACACGATATTGTCCTGATGAAATGTATCCACCTCGCTCTTACTTGTTTCCTTCACAATCCTTCATCTTTTCTTCCCCTTTTTATTGTCTTTTATTATCATCTTTTTTTTTATACGTATCTACCATTCCATTGTTTCTATCTTCTGTTTGTTGTTCCTTCCTTTCCCTCCTTCCTTTCCCTTCCTCCTCTCACGTTTACTACGATTTTTTTTTTCCTTTTTTGCAGTTTTTCTTTCATACTCTTGTTTCCTCACTTCGCTCACTCCTTGACTCACATAACAATATTGCTTCCTCTCTCCCTTTACCTCCTTTCTCTTCACTATTTCCTATTCTTGTTCTTCACCCTCTTTCTTTTTCAACTCTCATCTTTCCCATGTCCATCTCTCTCTCTCTCTCTCTCTCTCTCTCTCTCTCTCTCTCTCTCTCTCTCTCTCTCTCTCTCTCTCTCTCTCTCTCTCTCTCTCTCTCTCTCTCTCTCTCTCTCTCTCTCTCTCTCTCTCTCTCTCTCTCTCTCTCTCTTTCTCTCTGGATGACGTCACGTTTACCTGTCGTGTGAGAGACTCCTTCATCCTGAACGTTAAATTAAGTCTTTTACCTTCCCTTCCTCCCGGCGGGCCTGGGCTGCCGTACCCTTGCTGCAGGAGGAAGGTTTGATGATACACCTTGATCACCCTTTCACGATCTCGATCTTTATACTTGTTTTCTATGAAGTCAATTGTCTCAGGGGGTAACGAAGGTAATTTCAGGTGTAGGTGTAAGGATTTTGGTATGCTTGCTCTTTTTTTATTACATCTTGTTTATATATTTTTTTTTTGTATCTTTGGTAGAATTGATAAATAATGAGTGGCTTTCTTTTTTTTACCTCGTTTTTTTTTATTATATTTTTTAGCTGAGGAAGGATTGATAATAATAAGTAGCTTTTTTTTTTTACCTCTTGTTTTTAGATTTTTTTTTTTTTAGCTAAGGAAGGATTGATAAATAATTAATGGGTTTCTTTTTTTTGCCTCTTGTTTTAAGATTTTTTTTCTATCTTCGGAAGGATTGATAAATAATGAGTCTTTTTTTTTTTTTTTATCTTATTTTTAGATTTTTTTTTTTTTAGCTAAGGAAGGATTGATAAATAATTAATGGGTTTTTTTTGTTTTACCTCTTATTTTTAGATTTTTTTTTGCTATCTTCAGAAGGATTGGTAAATAATGAGTGTTTTTTTTGTTTTACCTCTTATTTTTAGATTTTTTTTTCTATCTTCGGAAGGATTGATAAATATTAAGTAGCTTTTTTTTTTTTTACCTCTTGTTTTTAGATTTTTTTTTTTAGCTCAGGAAGGATTGATAAATAATGAGTGTGGGAAACGCAGCATCGACGTTCCTCGGTTGATGCTGATGGTCGCCGCCTTCGACTCTCGCCATTAATGTTCATAAACTTCGTAGATAATGAAGGAAAAAGCCGCAGCCGAGAATAGTTTACGTTCCCCAACCTCAGAGGAGTCCGACCATGAGAGTGAGGAATGGGATGTGTGTGCTCTCTCTCTCTCTCTCTCTCTCTCTCTCCTCTCTCTCTCTCTCTCTCTCTCTCTCCTCTCTCTCCTCTCTCTCTCTCTCTCTCTCCTCTCTCTCTCTCTCTCTCTCTCTCTCTCTCTCCTCTCTCCCTCTCTCTCTCCTCTCTCCTCTCTCTCTCTCTCTCTCTCTCTCTCTCTCGTCTCCTCTCTCTCTCTCTCCTCTCTCCTCTCTCTTCTCTCTCTCTGCTCTCTCTCTCTCTCTCTCTCTCTCTCTCTCTCTCTCATTCTCTCTCTCTCTCCTCTCTCCCTACCAAACTCCACTTCTCTCTCTCTCTCTCTCTCTCTCTCTCTCTCTCTCTCTCTCTCTCTCTCTCTCTCTCTCCTCTTCTCCTCTCTCTCCTCTTCTCTCCTCTCTCTCTCTCTCGTCTCTCCTCTCTCTCTCCTCTCTCTCTCTCTCTCCTCTCTCTCTCTCTCTCTCTCTCTCTCTCTCTCTCTCTCTCTCTCTTCTCTGTCGTTACTCATTAGGACCAGTCGCTATGTGGGTCTTTTGGTCACCTGTCCCGCACACCTGCCGGGTTTTTGGGTCACGTAAGGGTCCTGGCAGCTTCCTGGGGGTGATTGTCCTCCTGTGTTTTATGTCTTTTGGAAATTACGTTGTGCCTCCGTGTATTATTATTGTATTTATCATCATTTAAGTGTTGGTTATTAGACTATGTTATTATTCACCATTGTCTGTTAATATTTTTTAGTTATGATCCACCGTTACTATTATTTGTTGGATTATTTACGTCGTTGTATTTTTTAGGTCGTCAGGGGATGCATAAACAGGAAAATATGTAAGCTATGTGCGTATGCCTAGAAGGGGCTGTAAAGGTTGCTTGTTTTGTTGGGTGTGTCAAGGCATGCGAGTCACAATCAGGCTCAGGTGTGACCTTGACTGCACCTGAGGGTCAAGGTCTCGGTCATGGGTGTGCAGATATATATTGTGGTGCGTGTGTCATTCCTCCATGTGGCGTGAGGTGCCTCGGGGTGCCACAACAGAACACCTCTGCGTGGTTGAGGTGTGGAAACTCCCTCCCCCCACTCCCCACCATCCCACATACCATCTTCCCCCATCCCGAGGTGCAGTCTTTGATTAATAACCAATGATGCGTGTATACCATGAGCGTTTGTGTGGCAAGTGGCTATTTATTAAGGAACATGAGAGCTGCTGGGAGAAAGAAAACAAAAACAAAGTCAGTGGTAAAGATTATTTGTATACTTTTATCAACCTGTCTTAGCGTAATGCAGCGATACGGATCTTAATCAAATTCAAACATCTCACTCGCCTTATCCAATCACCTGTGTCAGACTTGCGGCATTAAAGCTACAACCGCAAGAAATACATCTCTATCCTTATACAGCAAGCAGGCGGAGCTACATTTTATGATCATGTAATTGTGTTTAAAGCCATTCCTGTCCCGACCCAATGAATAAGTTAAGGCGAAAACCGCAGTGAGTCCCGCATCGCCTGTAAACACTCCCCGTCCAGAGCTGCTCCTCGGCGCCGCACAGCCCGCCTGACCCTCAGCCGGGACGAGGCAGCCGGCCACTTAAGCCTCAAGACGCCTCTCCCTGGACCCTCCGCACCCACCAAAGCCTGAGGGCGAAGGTTGAAGTCAATCAGGAATTGACATGGTGTATTGGCGGCGGTTCTAGACGTGAAAAATGAGCCGGGTTGGGTTGAGCAGCCAGGCCTTTGGTGGGCTGACGGGCTGGCGGGCTGGCGGGCTGCGAGGAACACGATCAGACCACAAGCCCACAAGCCGCCGGTGTCGCTTCCTCACACCTTAAGCCCGATAATTACCCACAGCCCCCCCTTCGTATAAATCATTGACGCTTTTTTATCTGCGGGACAATTGCCGTAGAAGTGCATTGTTAAGGGCGTGCGTGGAGGTGCGGGCCTGGCGGGACAGCGGCGGCGGGCGCGATGGTGGTAGGTGGGCCGCCCCGCCGCGCCCGGAGCCTCCAGCCAAAATCAATAGCCATGGGCCCAACAGGTAAAAGGTAATAATGTATCTCAGCGTCGGGGAAATGATCGCCTCTGTGACGCGAGTGGTTATGGGCGACTGTCCGGCTTCAAGTGGGGAGCAGCGAGCCCCTGTTGGCCCGCCGCCGCTGCAATAAGAGGGTTGCTTAACTTGTAGTAAACTTACTCTGGGGCTGAGGGGACCACGCCGCCCTTCCACACACCCCGGCCGCTCCATGAAGACTGTGAGTGGCGTCTCTTCAGAAAAAAAAAGTTAGCTTCATTAGTGTGTTATAATTTGACCTTCACTGATGTGGAGCGACTGTCGTTAAGGTTGTCTTGAGAATTTTTGGTCTAAAAGTACTCCAAATATTTTTATGGCGGTCGTTTATTTTCTTCCATGGTACAGCGGTTTGTTTTGTTTTTATGGAAGCGAGTATTTGTGCCTCCCAAGGGACAGGTTTTAGCAGCAGCAGCACCGGTAGTAGTGGTAGTAGTAGTGGTAGTTGTTGTTGTAGAAGTAATGTAGGTGGTATAAGTAGTAGTAATAATAGTAACAAGTGATACATTATGAATATATAACCACGAGGATAACTACTATGCCACTATATACCACCATCACCACCACCACCACCACCACTACCACCACATCCACCACCACATCCACCAACACCACCACATCCAACACCACCACCACCACTACCACCACATCCACCACCACTACCACCACATCCACCAACACCACCACATCCACCACCACTACCACCACATCCACCATCACTACCACCACATCCACCAACACCACCACATCCAACACCACTACTACCAACACCGCCACCACCCCGAACACACCGCCAAACACACTATTATTTTTTAATATCTTTTCCTCTTTTTTTTGTACCATTTTAATCTGATATTTAATTCATTTCGGGGATTAAGGGCATAAGTCGAGGGATCAGCAAGGTGTACGACGCGATTCCATTACCTGGTAAATGAAATCCTGAAGGAAATCATAACATAAAGGTAGAGTCTCCAAATCTGTGTTGATTGATCGCCGCGATTAGCCAGGTAAACTCCGGGCTCAAAACTATGAATAGCCAATCAGCTTTAGCCAAAACACGTGTCTGGCTCACCATTAAGGATACAAAAAACCCGAATCATTTGATAAGTTTTATAATTAGCCTGATTAGGTGTGGAGTTTTAAGGCGTAAAATGAAGGAAAGATAATTATGATTACCTCTGTCTTATTCTTTTTTTTTGTACCATAAAGATGCGAGACGAGAGAAAAAAGAATATGACTAATGTAGATTATTTCCAAACTAATCTTATACATGGATTGCCTCGTGTAGATAGCCAATCAGAACGTGGTATCTCTCTCCCAGCCTCGACCAATCACCATCGCTGCCATGATCCTGAGCGACCAATCACCATCGCGCTCGTGACTCTAGACGACCAATAGTAAGAGAGTAACGGCGTGACGTCACTGGAATTCTACTAATTATCACATTCCATCAACCTCATATTTCTGACCCCGAATAACCTCACGGGAAAAAGAAGAAGAGGTTGAAGAAGAAGAAGAAGAAGAAGAAGAAGAAGAAGAAGAAGAAGAAGAAGAAGAAGAAGAAGAAGAAGAAGATATAGATATACACTGATTGACCAAAACATGAAAAAAACGAAGGAAGACCAGGAATGGAAGAAAGACAAAGAGAAAAACAGATGAATGACGAGGAAAAGGAGTAAAATAAATGACTTACACGGAAACATAAAATAAAACTAGAACAAAGACAAGGAATGAAAGACAATGAGAAAGACAGTTAGATGAATGAGGAGGAAAAGGAGAAGGAAAATAAAGGACGTAACTACCCTAGCTAACTAACCATCGCCTGAAGGTCTTGAAGGAGAGTGATTGGTGCCCCGGGTCTTTGGATGGGCAGTTAGCGGAGGGAATTAGTTATAGTAATGAGCCAATAAGTAGGGTGGAGAGGGGTGAGGGAAGGGAGGGAGAGGGGAATGGGGAGAAGAAGGAAGGAGGGGGAATCGGAGAGGGAGGAAAAAGGGGTTCTGTAGTATGGGATGGGGAGGAGGGGTGATATGGGTAGGATATGGAAAAGGGTTTGTTGTCCTAGTGAGGGAGGGAAAGAGGGATGAAGGGAGTGGGTGAGAAGGAGGAAGAGATTAGGAAGGGAGAGTTGGTGGTTGGAGGAATTTATTTATTTTTCATTTCATTGTTTTGTCACGTTTTGCCAATGGATTTTTTTTTGTCTTTCCGTGTCTTAGTTTTCCGATTTAAAAAAAATAATCATCTTGCTGTTTTGGTTTAGTGTCTTCCTGAATCATGGTTACTTTTTATATATTTGTTTTCCTTTTTCATTTGTGTTTATTTTATACTGTCTGTCTGTCTCTCTCTTCTCTCAACTCTCTACCCCTTCCTTCCTTCCTTCCTTCCTTCCTTCCTTCCTTCCTTCCTTCCTTCCTCCCTTCCTTCCTTCCTTCCTTCCTTACTTCCTCCCTCCCTCCCTCCCTCCCTCCCTCCCTCCCTGTGTCGTGTGCCCGTCAGGGTGGCAAGGTTGGTAGAGACGTGAGTTCGCAATGTGCAGCGTCCCTGTGCATTCGGTCAGCGGTTCGAGTCCGCCTAGTTCGTGCTGACGTGGCGGCGCTTTGTATAGTCAATAACCTTGTAGTTGGTACTTGCAAAGTGTCTAGATAGGATGAAAATTTTATCTTATCCCTGTGTCGTGTCCGTCTAACCCACAGTAACTGACTCCTGACATACTCCAATACAAGCAAGAATACTGACATCCATACAAGCGTCCTACAGGAGTTCCCTTCCTCAGGTGGTGTCCCCGAGGGCGCCGCCATAAAACTATCAGAGACTGGTCATGTGCCTGGAGATTTAGGGTCCCGAGGATTAATTTAGCTTAGGTAAATTAGCTGTGTGTTCACCTTAGGGTCGCGGAGGCAATGATTGGGACAGGTGAGATTGGGAGGAAGGAATAACCCGACTGATTAGGGAGATTCGGGATTCATGATTAGGTAGCCCAGTGTTGTGGTTTCGATTGGAGGTTTTTTTTTTTTTTGCTTCTTTAGTTCCTTTTTGTTCCTTTTTTTCGTGTGTTCTTTTGTTTCTCTTCGTTTGTTTTCTTCTTAAGTTTCTTTTTTCTGTGTTCTTTTGTTTCTCTTATTTTTTTCTTCTTCTTAAGTTCCTTTTTTTTGGTGTTCTTTTTTTTCTCTTCGTTTGTTTTTCTTCTTTAGTTCCTTTTTTCTGTGTTCTTTTGTTTCTCTTAACTCTTTTCTTCTTCTATAGTTCCTTTTTCTGTCTTCTTTATTTCTCTTAACTCTTCTCTTCTTCTTTAGTTCCCTTTTCTTGTCTTGTTTATTTCTCTTCTTGTGTTATTCCAATCACTGTTCTCGTCTTTCTTTTTCACTCTCCTATCTTTTATTCTATTTATCGCATTTTTGTGTATATCTCTTTCCCTTCCTCCCTCGCTACTTCCTCTTTCCCTTTCCACATGCACGATTCTGCCACTTATTTCTTTCCCTTCCCCCTTCCTCCTGTGTTTTATTCCAATTTGCTCGCGTCTTTCCCTTCACTCTTCCACTTTGGCACTTTTTTTTTCTTTCCCCTCTTCCCATCCTTCATCTCCCCTCTCCTTGCCCTTCCTCTTTCTCTTCATGCTTCTTTACTTCAGTGGCACTCCTACGGTCTTTTCTCTCTCTCTCCCCTTCATGTAGCAGCGTTTTTATTTCTCTTACGGTTACTCTCTCTCGCTCTCTCTCTCTCTCTCTCTCTCTCTCTCTCTCTCTCTCTCTCTCTCTCTCTCTCTCTCTCTCTCTCTCTCTCTCTCTCTCTCGCTCGCTCTCTTTCTCTCTCTCTCTCTCTCTCTCTCTCTCTCTCTCTCTCTCTCTCTTTTCTCTCTTGTTACTTTATAATTTCAATTTTTTCTAATATTTTTGCATGGTTTTTTTTTTTTATCTTTTATCAACTTTTTTTTTTTTTTTTTTTTTTTTTTTTTAACTTTATTTACTATTCTATTTATCATTATTCCTTCTCTTATCGTTGTCATTCCCTCTTTCTCTAATCCTCATTCCTACCTTCTTTATTTTTTATGTCCACTCTTTCATCTCTTCCACATTTTTTTTTTCATTTTTGCACCTTTTCCTTACTCACCACCTCCTCTGTCTCATGTCTTCCCTCTACTCTCTCTAACAAATCTCTTTCTCTTGCTCTTGCCCTCTTGTCTCCCTCTCCATGTCGCCCTCTCTTCCCCTTTGCTTCCTGACTTAATGATCGTCAATAATGTAGTCCTTTGCAAGATGCGTAAATGGTGGAAGTCACGAATAGGAAGTCTCTCTCTCTCTCTCTCTCTCTCTCTCTCTCTCTCTCTCTCTCTCTCTCTCTCTCTCTCTCTCTCTCTCTCTCTCTCTCTCTCTCTCTCTCTCTCTCTCTCTCTTTCTCTCTCTACGTCTCCTTGAATGGGAAAAGAAAAATAGTTTGTTGTCATTCCTTCCTCCTTTAATCGCCAAAGTGCCTCTGTAAAGATATATTTCTGTAATAAATAACAACTTGATTTTTTAAGAAAACTATTTTGTGTCATCGCTGGAATGAATTCAAGAGAAAAACAAGTGAGTCAACTAGTGTCCAACCCTTGTGAGTCAGTCTGCTTGAGTCACCGGTAAAAATTATGAGTCTGTCTGCTTGAGTCACCGGTAAAAATTATATAGTTATGGTCATCATTTTTCCTTCTTTGAGTCATACACAGCTGATATTCCTTCCCCTTGACTCACGTTCTTGTTGTGTATGTGAGTGAGTCAGTGTCAAGCTTCGAAGTATAGTCTTTCCAACTAGTTTCCCTAAGGTTTAAAGAAGAGAGAGAGAGAGAGAGAGAGAGAGAGAGAGAGAGAGAGAGAGAGAGAGAGAGAGAGAGAGAGAGAGAGAGAGAGAGAGAGAGAGAGAGAATTGGTAAAGGATTGTTCAGGAGAGAAGGGTTTTTAAAAGGGGAGGTAAGGGTAGTAGGCGGTGTCCTAGGAAGCTTAGAATGAAAGTATGAGAAATAAGGAGCAAGGAAAGTTCATAGAAGAGGAGAGGAGGATGTTGAAGGAAGAGGAAGAGAGGAGAGGACGTGGCTGTTGAGGGAGGGGAAAGGAGGAAGTAAGGGGAAGGGAAAAGAGGGTGAAGAAGAGAGAGGAGGAGATAACAAGGGAAAGAAAGTGGGGGAAGAGTGAGGGGAAAAGGAGAGGAGGAAATAAGAATGGAAGGAGGGGAGAGGGAGGGGAAACGAGGGAGGAAAGAAGGATGGCAAGGGAGGGAAGGAGAGAGACAGTAAGGGGAAAAAGAGGGGAGGAAAGAAGGATGGCAAGGGAGGGAAGGGATGGTTGTTGAGGGAGGGAAGAAGGGAGGAGAGAGAGAGTGAGGGGAAAACGAGGGGAAGGAAGGGATGGTTGTTGAGGGAGGAAGGAAGAGAGAAAAGTAAGGGGAAAAGAGGGGAGCAAAGAAAGATGGCTAGGGAGGGAAGGGGATGGTTAGTGAGGGAGGAAGGAAGAGAGAAGACTGAGGGGAGGGAGGGGAAAGTGAGGGGAGGAGGAGGCTGGTGGGGAATAATTCTGAATAAACATAATCAGCCTGGAGACTAGGAATCGCCTCGCATGTCCCTGACTCATCCTTCCTGGCTCTCTCTCTCTCTCTCTCTCTCTCTCTCTCTCTCTCTCTCTCTCTCTCTCTCTCTCTCTCTCTCTCTCTCTCTCTCTCTCTCTCTCTCTCTCTCTCTCTCTCTCTCTCTCCCCTGCTACCTTTCTTCTCCCTTCTTGACTTGTCTTCTATTTTTCCCCTCTTCCTCCTTTCCTTATTCTTCCTCCTTTCCGTTTCCTCCTCTGTCCTTGTTTCTCCCCTCCCTCATCCGCTTACGCTTCCTCCTCCTCCTCCTCCTCCTCCTCCTCCTCCTCCTCCTCCTCCTCCTCCTCCTCCTCCTCCTCCTCCTCCTCCTCCTCGTTCTCCTTTACCTTCCTATTCCCAGACATTCCACTAATTTTTTAGAGATTCTCATGTCGCATCTTCCTCCTTTCCTTACGCTTGGAAATATTTAAAGGTATTCTCTTATTTTTTTTTCGTTGCTTTTTATCTGTTGACATGGAATGATTTTTTTTCTATACTATCCACCATTTTTTATTTTTTTTATTTTTTATTATTTTGATGATATATTGATTTTATTTTTTTTACCTGGATTTTTGCGTTTGGTGAAGAGCCATTATTATTATTATTTATTAAATTATTAAATTATTTATTGTTATTGTTATTCATTAAAGGAACAAGTGAAGGAATGTTACTAATTAATTAAGAAGATTTCATATGATTTTCTTTCATTTTATCTTCCTCTATTTACCAAGAGAGAGAGAGAGAGAGAGAGAGAGAGAGAGAGAGAGAGAGAAGAGAGAGAGAGAGAGAGAGAGAGAGAGAGAGAGAGAGAGAGAGAGAGAGAGAACATTACGCAAACATGAAAGCAACAGTTCTTGAATTCATGTCACAATGAATGAAAAGAATCGTGACTGACGTGACATAACACACACACACACACACACACACACACACACACACACACACACACACACAACACACACACACACACACACACAAACACACAAACATAGTAAATAATGTACTACAAATCTCTCATTCCTCCTCTTCTTCCTCTTTTTCCTCCTCCTCCTCCTCCTCCTCCTCCTCCTCCTCCTCCTCCTCCTCCTCCTCCTCCTCCTCCTCCTCCTCCTCCTCTTTCCTCCTCCTCCTCCTCGTCTTCCTCGTCCATCCTGCCGCGCCGATCTGTTTACTGCCGTTGCCATGGAAACCACAAAATGGCCTCCAGGGGTCCGCCTCCCCTCGCCGTGGCCCGAGGCTCGCCCTGTTTCATTGTCTTTCGGAACATCCCTCAGCTTGAGCGAATTAAATGTAACTCTCTCTCTCTCTCTCTCTCTCTCTCTCTCTCTCTCTCTCTCTCTCTCTCTCTCTCTCTCTCTCTCTCTCTCTCTCTCTCTCTCTCTCTCTCTCTCTCTTCTCTCTCTCTCTCTCTCTCTCTCTTCTCTCTCTATCTCTCTAGTTATAACTCGTAGTAGGAATTTAAAGTGTTGGATGTATTTTTTTCCTGTGTGTGTGTGTGTGTGTACGTGTGTGTGTGTGTGCGTGTGTGTGTGTGTGTGTGTGTGTGTGCGTGCGTGTGTGTGCGCGCACCGGATCCCTGAGAGGCGGCCCTGATGGAGGGTCGCTATTAAGGAAATTGAATTGAAGAGGAAAGTGGTTGGTCAGGGGTAAACTTAGGTCATTTAGAGAGAGAGAGAGAGAGAGAGAGAGAGAGAGAGAGAGGAGAGAGAGAGAGAGAGAGAGAGAGACCAAACACACAGGCATGGAAATATTCAAATCATCAAATGCACAGACAAACAGACGTACAAACAAACATATAACCAGACAGCCAGATAAACAGACATAGAAAGAAAATCCGGAACAGAAATGAACTGAACCTGAACTTTTCTCAATCACGACGAAAACATTTTTATCCCATCTGATGAGACGCGATAATTACCTTTAATTTATTTTATTTTCTCAAACCTTTTTTCCAACTTCAACTTTTCTTACTACTTTTTTTCTTCGTCGTTAATTATGAATCATCAACAAGATTTTTTTTTCTTCTTACTAACAGAAGAGGAATTTTTATTTTCTTTGTTTCTGTATTTTTTTTGAGGGTGATGATTAGAGGTCATATTTTTGCCTATTTCATGAATGTTTTTTTAATTCTATTTTTTAACAACTCAACTTATTCTTGTTTATTGATCTATCTATTATATATATTTTTTTCTGGCTGGGGCTCGAACCAAAGAATACAGTGAAATAAGATTGACATAAGCCAGTCGACCGTCATGGATGCCGTAAAAACAGAGAAGTCATCGTCTTTTTTATCGTGAAGGGAAGAATGGCTTTAGGAGGGGATCGTAGAGGTAGCAATGGGCCCTCTCATCCTCCCTCCCTTCCTCCTTTCCCTTCTTTCCTTCCTCCCTTCCTCCCCTCCCTTCCCTCCCTTCCCTTCCTTTCTCCATTACCTCTCCCTTCCTCCCTTCTCTACCTCCCTCCCTTCCCTTCCTCCCTTCCCTTCCTTTCTCCTTTACCCCCCTCCCTCCCTTCCTCCCTTCTCTCCCTTCCTTCCTCCCTTCCTCCCTTCCCTTCCCTCCCTTCCCTCCTTTCTCCATTACCTCCCTCCCTCCCTTCCTCCCTTCTCTCCTCCTTTACCTCCCTTCCTCCCTTCCCTTCCTTCCTCCCTCCCTCCCTCCCTCCCTCCCTTCCCTTCCTCCCTTCCCTTCCTTCCTCCATTACCTCCCTCCCTCCCTTCCCCCTCCCTTACCTACTAACGCTCGGGCCAGACCTCATTACCTACCCTCATAAAGTTCCTATTTTATTTACTTCTCATTTACTTTGTCTTTTTTTTATCTATCTGTCTGGGTGTCTGCCGGTCTCTCTCTCTCTCTCTCTCTCTCTCTCTCTCTCTCTCTCTCTCTCTCTCTCTCTCTCTCTCTCTCTCTCTCTCTCTCTCCTCTCTCTCTCTCTCTCCTCTCTCTCTCTCTCTCTCTGCATACATACTCCATCCATCACTCTCCTCCTCATACCTATTATCTCATCCACGTCTCCTCACCCGCCCACACGCCCCTAACCCTCCCATACACACATTTCCAACCAATAAACGTTCAATCTTAACAAAAATCTGTGTAAACGTTTCCTTGTGACCTTGAAAGCAACGTTTGTGGTGTGTGTGTGTGTGTGTGTGTGTGTGTGTGTGTGTGTGTGTGGGTATGTGTGTGTGTGTGTGTGTGTGTGTGTGTGTGTGTGTATGTGTGTGTGGCTGATGTAACAAATATCCCTTATATCTTCTTTTCCGCCTCAGTCATCTTGCCGCCTCGCTGAACCGGCCGCCTCACCCTCTTACTTAACCCTTTCGAGGCCGGTAATTAAGGCGCATAATAGCGTGAACGATAAGCGGCAATGAAGTTATTTGGCGGCGGGTTACAAGAAGCAAGGGGGAAGCGGTGAAGGTGGTGGCGTAAATCACTACGGCAGTATATTCTAATGAAAGCAAAGTTTAAGGCACGTCGAGCGATTAGAAAAGCGGAGTGGTAGTTAGCTTATGATTAGCGCCTCCTGATTGCCTTGTAGCACCTGGACGAGACAGGTGAGCTTGGGGGAGGTTCTGATGAGCCTTTGTCAGCCGTGTGTATGTATGTCTGGCTGGCTGTGGCTGTGTGTGTGTGTGTGTGTGTATTTTTTTGGAGTATAAGATAAGATAAGATTTTCATCCTATCTAGACACTTTGCAAGTACCAACTACAAAGTTATTGACTATACAAAGCGCCGCCACGTCAGCACGAACTAGGCGGACTCGAACCGCTTTTTTGGAGTATACAAAGTTCTTAGTTATGTGTCATATGGTTAATGATTTGTATATAGTAAATTATACATTGCTTTTATATGTAATGGTATTTGTAGTCAATAAACTGTCTATCTATCTATCTATCTATCTATCTATCTATCTATCTATCTATCTATCTATCTATCTATCTATCTATCTATCTATCTATCTGTCTGTCTGTCTGTCTGTCTGTCTGTCTGTCTGTCTGTCTGTCTGTCTGTCTGTCTGTGTGTGTGTGTGTGTGTGTGTGTGTGTGTGTGTGTGTGTGTGTGTGTGTGTGTGTGTGTGTGTGTGTGTGTGTGTGTGTTTGTAGTGTCAGTGTCAGTGTCAGTGTCAGTGTCATGTAGTGTAGTGTCGTGTTGCTGCCCCATATGCAAGGTTATATACACGTACTGTAGGTTACTGTGTGTTACAATATGCTATTTAACAGGACATGTATAGAATTTAATACCATCTTTTTATGACGTGTCTCGTACGTGTGTCCTGTGTGTTTGCCTGCTCGCTTGTCCTGCCCCCCCCCCCCCCCCCAACATCCAACCTTTCCCCATATCTCCCCCTCCTCTTCCCGCCTTACCCCTTTACCCCCTCCGCCCCTCCCAATTACCTGTGGTCTTGTGGCTCTGTGGTCAACTAATTATCAAGATTATAAGCCATCAGAGGGAGGATGACGCGACTCCGTCAAATATTAAACCTGGCCGACCATTATTTTGGTGGTTTGTCTGTTTACTCTCCATTTGTTTATATGAGATGGAGAGAGAGCGAGAGAGAGAGAGAGAGAGAGAGAGAGAGAGAGAGAGAGAGAGAGAGAGAGAGAGAGAGAGAGAGAGAGAGAGAGAGAGAGAGAGAGAGAGAGAGAGAGAGAAAGAGAGAGAGATGACATTAGCGTAGGTTTATTTAGGAAGTTTAAAATGAGTGACCTGTGAAGAGAAAAGAAAGCAAGATGAAGGAAGAGGAAGAAAGGTATTATGATTAAGACTTTGGGCGTCAATTAGCATAGTAAAGATCAATAAAAATATATATGCGATAAACAAGTAGATGAAAAAATTAGGTTGATATAGATAGATAAAGGAAACGGAAGAGGAATGCATCACACAAATTAAAATCTAAAATCAAGCTCAAAATATAATAGAATGCCTTAGAGACGCAGCAATTAAACAAAAAAGAAAAACATGTGAGGCAAAATAGGTCAGGAAAAATAATGGTCAGACGGCGGAAGGAAACCCCAAAACACTATTGATTAAAACTGAACTGATACCAAGATTAGCCATCACCATCACTCTTTCCCTCAAACTACCTGATGGGGAGGAGGGGGGGGGCAGGGGGATAGGGAAGGCATGGGGGGGGGGCAGAGGCAGGGTGAGCAGAGGCAGAAGGGAGGCAGGGAGGGAAGAGGCAGAGGGGAGGAGGGGAGAGAGGGAGGAGAGGGTCATCCAAGCTAAATTATACAACCCAGATAAACCAGAGGCAGAGGAGAGGGAAATGGGCGGGGGGTTAGGATAGGGAGGCTCTGGAAGGTAGGGGGCAGGCGGAGGTGTGTAAGGTAAAGGGGGAGGAAGGGAGTGGGGGTGTAGCGTAAAAATGATGTTTAATCCGTATATAAATTTTAATTGGTTCCAGTTAACCCTATACGGCGTTCCTTTGTTCCTTCTCCTCAATGCTGGATGAAGGATGGCAAGAAAGGATCATTTACTATACGTCTATCCATATTGTGTTTGATTTTTGTTATAATTAAAAGTTTGTATAGAATGATTTAGGACTGCAGAAATCTTGGTATCTAGATTTTTTTGTTTTGTTTTTGTTTTGTGTGTGTATGTCTGGCAGTGATGTAATGTGCTATAAGATAAGATACTTTGATCCTATCTAGACACTTTACAAATACCAACTACAAGGTTATTGACTATACAGAGCGCCACCACGCCAGGACGAACTTGGTGGTGTAATGTGAGCGTGTAGTGAAATCAGGGTGACGAGAGAGGAGAGAGACAGATAGACAGACAGACAAATGACCATGACCGAATTATTTTTGTGGTAGTGAGATGACAAAAATATGATAAATGGAAGCAGCATACGTAACAATCACTCCTAGCACTGCAGGTTGAGAACGAGGGTGACGCAGCGAGACTCCCTTAAGCAACACTCCGTCACAACCATCACGTAACGTTACACCGACAATGCGTGACGGGAATTTCATACATACATACATACATACGTACACAAAGTTACTAGCATTCTATTTATATAAACTGTACTTCTACTGTTGTTACTACTACTATATTACTACTATTACTAACTATACTACTACTACTTCGTTACTTACTACTTCTACTACTATACTACTAGTACTCTACTACTACATAACGATACTACTTCTAACTACAACTACTACTACTACTACTACTATTACCACTACTACTACTACTACCACCACTACTACTACTACTACTACTACTACTACTACTACTACTACTACTACTACTACTACTACTACTACTACTACTACTACTACTACTACTACTACTACTACTACTACTACTACTACTACTACTGCTACTACTACTACTACAATAACGAATACTACTTCTATAACTTATACTACTACTACTACTACTACTTTTACTACTACTACTACTACTACTACTACTACTACTACTGCTGCTACTACTACTACTACTACTACTACTACCACCACCACCAATACCACCAACTACTACTACTACTACTACTACTACTACTACTACTACTACTACTACTACTACTACTACTACTACGTATACTACTACTACACAATTTTAAGTTATTTCTACATTGACTCATCGTAGCAGCCGCAGTCATAATGAAACTGGAGACTAATTACCTTGAAGGGCTAATTAATTGGTAATAATTGTGCTTTATGGGCTAAGCGATGACCCTGCCTTCATTAGATGGGTCGTAAAATCGTAATTATTTCTCTCAGCTCAAGGTAAATTGCAGGTGTGATCGTAAACTGGACCAATTAAATGAACGGTAAAGATGTCTCGCGTCGCCACAGGTTATTCGAAAATTGATTTGTTTTGACTTTTATATCATTTGAAGATAAATATTATTTTTTTTTATGATATTAATGATTGGCTTGAAAAACGTGTTGTGTGTGTGTGCAATATCTGGTGAATAGAAAGTTATAAGTTTCATGGTGTGAATTTTAGCCTTTTTGCATCCCATATAAAAGTCAGAATTGCGAAAATGGTGATTTTTCATTTTGATAGGTAAAAACTCATACCAGCTAAATTTTCACATGAGTAACTATAAATAACTCCCATAGACATGCATTTTAGTTAATCCTTAGAAACAATAATATAATTTGAAAACTAAATATGGTATCTTTTGGAATAGCTTTTCTCTGTGTGAAGTAACTTAGGAGTTAGACAGGTAGAAAATATATCAGATCATGTAAATTTTTAGGTGAGTAACTTTAAGAAAATCCCCACCGAGCTACGTTTTTCCTTACTTTGTGTCACCTTAAGCTCATTATACCACTGACAAAGGTATTTACGTGTCTGTAATATCTATAACAATGACATATCATCGCATTTATTCCCATATGCACTCCTCTCTGGTCTATTGGACACCTGAATGGGCGCAAAGACGAGGTTGTGTGAAATGTTTTTACAAATCATAGAACATAAATTTCCGGCAGGTTTCTTTTTTTATTTTTTTTAAGGAGAAATCATAGAATATTTATGGCTCTGAATTGTCTGTGGCTGTCTGACTGGCTGAATAACTGACTGGCGGACTGTTTGACTGGCCAACGGACTGACTGACAGAGAGATAAATGATAACTTTTTCCCGCATTTCACCAGCTTGGAAATAATTGTAGTCAACTCAAATCGTCCTTAATTACGCTTTAAGTCCTCTACAATCATACTATTAATAACACTAATAATTATTGTAATGGCGATAATAATAATAACTAATGATAATGATAATAACAATAATGTTAATGATAATAATAGCAATAATAATGATAATAGTGCATCTTAAGATAACATATTTAGCGGCCAAAAATTATATCAACTTCCAAACGATACTTTCTGGTAAGCCAGGTTTTTGGTAAGTTTCGTCAGATACGAGAACGAGTAACTGTTTTATGGGACGTGTTAGTAATGCATCACGCTTGGAGGCTGACTGGCTGACTGATGGCATGGGCCCTCTTATGGCAGGGGAAAAAGTGCCAGTCAGCAGCGGTAAGGCAAGTGTCATATCTCACCTGACAAGCCTCATTTACTTGTCATTGAGAAGTGAGAGGAGGGTGTGGTGAGGGCGTGAGGGAGCGTGAAGGGAACAAGTGGGTGAGGGAGGACACGGGAACTGCAGATAGAAGGGGGAAGATAGATGGAAGAGAAAAGAGTAAAGTAAATAAGTGGAAACCCCAAAAAAGTGACATATGACAAGAGATTGGGAGAGACGTGTAGGGGAAAATTTGTTTGCTTCATCCTGTGGCTTGTAAAAGATTGAAGTTCTTTTGATATTCCTTTACTTGTAACGGTGTAGAGGTTACCTGTGCATTAAGCCCTCAGTGTGTATACTTGTTACCTGTAGGAAGACCAAACTGTATTTCTCTGTACCAGTGGACACACCTCCTGTAGACAAACATGAATGGTAACTTACAACCATTGAACAGTAGCAGGAATCGAACCTGGATATCATAACAGTATAATGAATAAGTATCATGCGACTGATATTAACCCCTTGAGGCCCAGAACGTAATTTCCATTTTAATTTGGGTACCATTATACTTTTTTAGTGAATATAAGCAATATTTTAATAGATATGACCTGTTTAGTACCCTTGTCCACTAGTTAATTTGGTATATTAAGCTATTTTCGTAATTTTATGGCTGACAATAGACGATTTTATATAGCAAAGGAAAGATCTGGGCGTGAAGGGTAATATAATGAATAATAAATGATTCATCGTATAATACAATGAATCTATGTACAATAAAAACCGAGATTGATATTGTAATTTTCATGAAGTAATAAAAAAAGAAGAGTTCAAACCTTAGTAATGTGTTATAATTAGGTCATTAAAGAAGACGTGTAAAGCAGTAAAGTAAGCCAGGAAGCGATTTAATTGATAGCTCATTACTGGCTGTATAGTTCATTAATACTGTTAGTTATATGAGTTGAACCTTACCTGGCGTGTGTTAATGAGGCGTGCGTAGGAGAGGGTGAGGTGAGCAGTAATTATAGTGTCATTAACAGCAATTAGGGTAAGGCGGAAGGTGATGACGTGTTGATATTGTCTTCTATCTACCAAAAAGTTAATGGGATTTTAGAACATCCAAAAAGTAGAATCAATTAAATAGATTAAATTAAAAGTTTGAATAAGTTTAAGTCAAGGAAGACATTGCTTTCCGTATATTAATATAAGGTAAGAATATGTAGGCAAGGAGGAAAGGAGGAAGTTTAATGTGAGAAGAAAAAAAATATGAAAAGGTGAAGAAAAAATACGAAGGGTTAAGAAGGAAATGTAAGAAGTAAAAAAAGGAAGTTATGAAAAGTGAAAAAATACGAAGGTTGTAAGGAAATGTAAGAAGAAAAAATAGGAACTTATGAAATAGTGAAGAAAAAGTACGAAGGTTGAAAAGGAAATGTAAGAAGAAAAAAACAAAGGAAATTATGAAAAGGTGAAAAAGTACGAAGGTTGAAAAGGAAATGTAAGAAGAAAAAAACAAAGAAAATTATGAAAAATTGAAAAAAGTACAAAGGTTGGAAGGAAATGTAAGAAGAAAAAAAAAGAAATTATGAAAAGGTGAAAAAAGTAGACAGATTGAAAGAAAGAAGAGAGAAGAATAAGTAGAGGTAGAGAATAAGTAGCCAGGGAAAGAAAGAAGGAAGTCTAACGTGAGAAGAAGTACAAGAAAAAGCGAAGTTATGATAGTGAAAAAGTATGAACGGTTAGAAGGAAGAGTTTGACTTAAATAGGAAGCAGGAGGAACTCACATCACTGGTTCCCGATCCTCACCAAGTTGGGGTTCAGTGTCATTGCTTCCCCTCACTCCCACCATACTCTCTCCCTCCCCTTTACCCTCCCTACCCCCACTACTTTCTTCCTACCTGACTTCTCTCCCTCTTCCTCTCCTCTCTTTGTCTCTCTCTCTTCCCTCTTCTTCTTCTCCTCTTCTCACTTTCCTCTTCTTCTCTCTCTCCTTTAAACTATGACTTTTTTCTATTCACCTTTTAGCTTCTGTTATGCACACACACCACACACACACACACACACACACACACACAACACACACACACACACACACACACAGACACCAGGGCCTGCCCACCAGGGTCTGGAGGCGGGCCTAATGTTAGGCCTATGGGCGCCTCGGAGACAAGTTATGTATATTATCAGGTGTGGCTCGGGGCGGTGATGGCTGGCGGCAGCCCTCACCTCTCCTGTCACTCAGCTGCCTCACCTCACCCACTCACCTTGACTCACTCTTTCAGGCTATGTATTGTTGGGCATGAATATTCTCTAATGTTTTACTCGTATTTGGTTGTTTCTCGCAGTGTTTCATAATTCAGAGGATATCCATTTTAGTAGGTGTTTCGTATTTACGTGTGTGTGTGTGTGTGTGTGTGATTTGTTGTGTGTGTGTGTGTGTGTGTGTGTGTGTGTGTGTGCGTGTGTGTGTGTGTGTGTGTGTGTCTGTACAGAGGCAAACTAGAAAAGAAGTATGACAGAAATCAGTGAAAAAAATACAAATAAACCTCAAATTGATGGCTGAGTGGTTCAAATTATCTTCATACTGTCATAGAGATCTGGGTTCGACTCCCTCAAATTCTTCCACGTGTTCCATATAATTCACTTAATATAATCCATAATATTTTCATCTTCTTTTTCTTCAATCTTTTTCAGTCAATTTGTCTTCACCTCACTTGTCACTCACTTCCTCACCCACTCACCTTGACTCATTGTTTCAGGCTGTGTTTTGCTGGGCATGAATATTCTCTTAACTTTTTACTCGTATTTTTTGTTCAATCCTACCTTGTTTTTAAGTGTTCTTTTTAGTATAGTCCATCTTTGTTTGGTTGTTTTTGTGATTAGATTTTTTTTTCACTGTTTTAGGCTTTGTTGTCCTGTTGGGCTTAAATTTCTGTTAACTTATTACGAATTTTTTTCTTTCAATCTTTTTTCAGTCAGTTTTTATTTCACCTCACTTGTCCTCACTCACTCTCGCCTCATGGCTGATTTTTCACGTTTCAGCTGTTTTTTGATTCTCTTAACTTTTTTGTGATTATATTTTTTTGCACTGTTTTAGGCTTTGTTGTCCTGTTGGGCTTAAACTTTCTGTTAACTTATTACGAATTTTTTTCTTTCAATTTTTTTCAGTCAGTTTTTATTACACCTCACTTGTCACTCACTTCCTACATCGCCTCATTTGGACTGATTTTTTTTCACTGTTTCAGGCTGTGTTTTGTTGAGCTTGAATTTTCTCTTAACTTTTTGTGTTATATTTTTTGCACGTCTTTTTAGGCTTTTGTTGTCTTATGTTGGTTCTAAATTTCTGTTAACTTATTACTGAATTTTGTTTCTTTCATTATTTTTCTGTCAGTTTTTATTACACTCATCACTTTGTCACTCACTCCTATCGCCTCATGACTGTTTTTTCTCACTGTTTCGCTGTGTTTGTTGACTTGAATTTCTCTCTTAACTTTTACTATTTTCATTTCTCAGTCTCTCCTTTCTTCCTATTTCTTTTTTTGTCTTTATAGTATTGTTCATAATAATTTTTTGGTTGTTGTTATTTGATTATTTCTAGTTGTTTCTTTTCTTTTTTTCTCATCTTTCTATCTATCCCTCTTTATTTCAGTCTCTTTGCCTCCCTCTCTCTCTCTCTCTCTCTCTCTCTCTCTCTCTCATCTCGTCCCTACTTCTCTCCTCTCTCCTCCACTCTTCTCTCCTCACTCCTCTTCTCTTATCTTCCTTCTCTTCTTCTCTCTCTCTCATGCATCACTCACGTCACGCTAAAGCAATATTTCTTCACCTTCTTTCCTCACTTGTAATTCACTCACGCACCTTCCTTGATTCACCTGTTTTGTGGGTCTTGCTACTGTTTACCTGGAGGGGCTGTTGTTGTTGTTGTTATCATTATTATTTTTGTTTATCCTGTTCTTAATGGTGTTACTGCTGTTATTTCTCGTCTTCCAGTTCTTTTGTTCTTCTCTGTTGTGTTAGTAACGTACGTATAGTATAGTTATAGTATAATATAGTATAGTTATAATATAGTATAGTATGGTAGTACATGCTGGGAAAATAAATATCGCAAGGAACATGTGTTTTCCGTCACTCTCCAGCTGTTTATGAGTAGAAATTACATGTGTATGTGTGTGTCATTCACTCACGGTCTTGCCCACGAGAGCATGATTCACGATCGCCAGTTTTACTCTCCCGGAAAAAGCTTAGAGATCGTAGTGACCGTGTGTGTGTGTTTGCCTTTGAAGTGTGTGTGTGTGTGTGTGTGTGTGTGTGTGTGTGTGTGTGTGTGTGTGAGTGTATATTGTTTTTTTAATCATACAGTAAAGCACACATGATGAAAATAATCTGCCTTCATCACTTTCCTAGCGATCCTTTTTTACTCGTTCACCTTCCCCTCTTCCTTTTCCTTATCCCTCCTTCCTCCTTCCTCCTTCCTCCTCCTCCTCCTCCTCTCCTCCTCCCTCCTCCTCTTCGTCCTCCTCCTCCTCCTCCAAACAGCGGGAAGCAGGAATCATGATGGAGTGTGACGCTAAATATCAAAATTACACCTTTATTCCTACAGTGGCGCAATTATAGTGAGTTATATTAACCTATCTATTATCGCTAAGGCAGACATGATATTCCGTCCTAAGAAACGTTCTCAAAAACCTCGGCTGCCTCGTAAGGGCCAGACGCGACTCCTTTGTTCTGAGGGTAAATATAGTTAGGTAGGGAAATAGATATGTAGATCGATTGGTAGATAAATGGATCATATCAATTTAGTTTATGCGGAAAAAATGTGTTTCTTTTTTTATGGGTGATGGGAAGTTATACAAATATTTTGAGTGCTTTTTAATGGTGAACTTTCTCTTATTTCTTCTTTTCTATGCTAAACCTTCACCCCATAATAAGAGAGGAGAGAGAGAGAGAGAGAGAGAGAGAGAAGAGAGAGAAGAGAGAGAGAAAAAAAAAAAAAAACATCTCATCATCTTGAAAACCATAATTCACGCTGGAGCTAAGCAGGAGGTTTATAACATCTTCAGCGGTGGTGGTGGTGGTGGTTGCGGTGGTGGTGGTGGTGGTAGTGGTTTGCGGTAGTGGTGGTGGCGGTGGTGGTGGTGGTTGCGCTCCCATAATGCATCAGAGAAGGAACCATCAGGTAAATCATTTCTAATTGACTCAACCTTTTTTGCTAATTTGATGAAGCTTGATTGTAATACACCCACACCCTTCACCTTTAAGCCCTTTCTTTCCTCCTCCTCCTCCTCCTCTTCCTCCTTCCTCCTCCTCCTCCTCCTCCTCCTCCTCCTCCTCCTCCTCCTCCTCCTCTTCCTCCTCCTCCTCCTCCTCCTCCTCCTCCTCTCCTCCTCCTCCTCCTGCTGGGATGATCTAAGCCCATGACTTCATTCCTTCCTCTCATCTTCTCCTGTGAAGCTTAATGGACCAGATTACACGCCACGTACCACAGGTAATTGAGATGAGGGACTGGACGCCACTGTAACCCAGCCCTTGTATATCACTCTTAGGGCGGAGCTGGTAGTCCTAGAGGAGCGTATTAACCCCCCCCCCCCCACACACACAGGCGCCCCTTGACTCACCGGGGGCTTCGTAGTGTAAAGAGTGAGGGGGATTCTGAAGGAGAAGGAGGAGGAGGAAGAGTCTGAAGGAGGTGGAGGAGGAAGAGGAGGAGAAGGATGGGGAGGAGGAGGAAGAGGAGGAGAAGGATGGGGAGGAAGAGGAGAAGAAGGATGGGGAAGAGGAAGAGTCTGAAGGAGGTGGAGGAGGAAGAGGAGGAGAAGGATGGGGAGGAGAAGGAAGAGGATGGAAGGATGGGGGAGTAGGAGAAGAAGGAGGGAAGGGAAGAGTCTGAAGGAGAAGGAGAGGAAGAGGAGGGAAGGATCGGAGAAGGAGAAGGAAGGAGTCGAAGGAGTCGAAGGAGGTGAGGAGGAAGGTGAAGAGTCTGAAGGAAAAGGAGAAGGGAAGAGGTAATGGGGAAGATCGAAGAGGTGAAGGTGAGGGAGGAGGAGGAAGAGTCTGAAGGAGGAGTGATGAGGAGAGAAGAGTGAGGAGTGAGGAGGAAGAGGTAGATGACGAAGGGGTACTTTAGGTGAGGGAGGATGAGAGTGATTAAGGAAGGCAAGTGTATGGATGTGTAAAAAGGGTGACGTAGGTAAGTGATGTCTGGGGCTGTGTGAGCGAGTGTATATATGGTTAAAGGGACGTATTTATTTTTCTGTTATATCATTATACACGAGGCAGGAACATACAATCACTCGCTATAAACACGAGGATTACTCTACAGAACAGTCCATCATGATTGTAACGTCATTCATCATGCAGTATTTGTTATATGACTTAATAAACAAAGCTATTCCATGGGTAGCTTATTTAGGGTATAAAGTTGAATTTTTTACATACCATAAACAAACATATCAAGAACTTTTTAATCGTTGGAATGACTGCGTGTGATAGAAAGGCAACTCACATACACACTTCTATAATTTCTTGGCGATAAATATTCATCTGTAATTATTTCTATGTAACGAAGACAAGAATACATAGTCATATAAAGGGTAGACATGCCTTAAGTCTTTACCACTCACTACCTTCTTCTGTATAAACCCACCGACCACAGTGAATATATTTTTTGGTATGCTATTTTTTCCTATTTTTTCACTTGTGCCATTTATTTTACCTGTGCCATTATTACCTAAATTCGTTGTAATCCACATCCCCTATTCTTCTCTATTCCCTATTCTTCTTCTTCCCCTTCCCTATTCCTTCATCCCTTGCTTTATCATCCCTTCTTACACCCTCATCTTCCCTCACCTCCTCTCCCATCACCACTCCTATCCTTACCTTCATCACCCTCCCCTCCTTGCTCATCCCCTTCCTATCCCCCCCCATCCTATCACCTTTACATACCTTCCCCCCTGTACTTACATCCCATTCCTCGCACCCTGTCGCCCCTGTCACCTCTGCCGCCGCCTCTACACTCGCTCTGCCTGACAAGTGGACGCTCCTGTACTTGTTACACCGGCTAACGACTGCCCGCTTATCCTATGTTAATGACCTGGACTTCTGTTAACATCTACAATATTCCCGCTAATTAGCCCGCGACACAGCCCTGGCGACCCCCGCACGACTGGCGTATCCCAGGGGCGTCCTTGCATTTCTCTTGTACCCTACCAACCTCCTACTGGCGTTCCTAACACACGAGGAACACTGGTATATAAGAGTACAAGGCTGTAGGTATTTCCTCATCCATGGACACTGTATTGAAATCTCCTGAAGGATGGAGGACTGTATGGACTTATAAGGGAAAATATAGACGAATGAAACGCTATAGAAGGAAGAAAAATTATCCTGGTGAGAGAAGGACGTGTGGATTCGTAAAGGCTAAGGTAAAGGGAGACAGGACAGTTGGTTACGCCCTTTGGTTCCCCGTCACTTGTTTGTCAGAACGAGTCGGCCGTAACTGGACGGCGGAGCGACGACATTTGTCAATATTTTGAGAGAAGCCACTTTTAATCTGGAGGTGAAGGGCATCATGCAGGTGATGGATGGTGTCACTTAGGCAGGTAGCGGGTGTCTCTCTCAGGGGCGTCGCGGTCCACTAAGTTAATGCTGATAAAGTGACGAGAGCGACGGGCGCCATGTTCCTTGACGTGTTCACCGACAGGAGATTTCTCGCGTCAAAGGCAATAAGTAGATGACGTGCTATAGTGGTATAGTCTATTCACTTAAGCTGGATTCTTGGGAGCTGCTCGATGCCTACCTGAGTATGTAAGGACGTCGCTGATTGGCTGAGGCTACCAAAATACCACCACCATCACCACCCAGCCCGCGTGCATCAGCCAATCAGCGACGTCCTTACATACTCGGGTAGGCATCGAGCAGCTCCCAAGAATCCAGCTTAAGTGAATAGACTATAGTGGTAGGGATGTTCAGGTTGTAGCAGTAGTAGGTGTAGTAATAGTGGTAGTAATGCTTGTAGTAGGAGGGAGTAGCAGTAGTATTTGTTGTAGTAATAGTGGTAGTAATGCTTGTAGTAGGAGGGAGTAGCAGTAGTATTTGTTGTAGTAATAGTGGTAGTAATGCTTGTAGTAGGAGGGAGTAGCAGTAGTATTTGTTGTAGTAAATAGTGGTAGTAATGCTTGTAGTAGGAGGGAGTAGCAGTAGTATTTGTTGTAGTAATAGTGGTAGTAATGCTTGTAGTAGGAGGGAGTAGCAGTAGTATTTGTTGTAGTAATAGTGGTAGTAATGCTTGTAGTAGGAGGGAGTAGCAGTAGTATTTGTTGTAGTAATAGTGGTAGTAATGCTTGTAGTAGGAGGGAGTAGCAGTAGTATTTGTTGTAGTAATAGTGGTAGTAATGCTTGTAGTAGGAGGGAGTAGCAGTAGTATTTGTTGTAGTAATAGTGGTAGTAATGCTTGTAGTAGGAGGGAGTAGCAGTAGTATTTGTTGTAGTAATAGTGGTAGTAATGCTTGTAGTAGGAGGGAGTAGCAGTAGTATTTGTTGTAGTAATAGTGGTAGTAATGCTTGTAGTAGGAGAAGTAGAAGTATTTGTTGTAGTTACATTATAACAGTGAAATACATATGGTAGTGGTGGTGGTGGATAAATTCAATCCTTTCGTCACTTCTAATCTCTAATCAGGATATAAAAAAGGACATAAAGACGGTAGAGGATGTCCATTTTAGTATGTTTATCGTATTTTAGTGTGTGTGTGTGTATGTGTTGTGTGTGTGGTGTGTGTGTGTGTGTGTGTGTGTGGTGTGTGTGTGTGTGTGTGTGTGTGTGTGTAAATGTTAAGGTATCTATGTATGTATGTATGTAAGTATGTAGATGTTAATAAAATATGCTGGGTTGCAATTTCAATTTTTTGTTCTTAGGTTCAGTCTAACTTGTGATTTTCAAAGTAAAACTGCTTTAAAGTAGAGGTATGATATATTATTATGCGCGAAAATCATATAGAGTTAATCCCTCCCCCTACACTGAGGTGGCAACACTGGTCTCTGCATAACACTGACCTATCATGAACGGTTTCTGAATTTTAAACATATATATTTACTATAACGCGTTCAGCTCACAACTTGTTTCTCACACAGCATCACTTACCCATCAAAATTTATTGTAAATGGATGGATCTACAATTGTATCCCCGGCATTTCCAATTATCTAGCGAAATTTTTTTCTTCAGATTTCTGGTTGCTCAAAAATATTCCAAAATTGACGAAAATCAGGTTTTTGTTATTTTGCCGCAAAACTACGAGTCGTAAGAAAACTTATTGAAGTAACAAAGGTTCATCTTGAGGTGTACTACAGGATGCAGTAATCGGCTTGTCAAAACACCTCATGGTTGTCGAGAAAATGAATATTTTGTATAAATGTACGAATATGCTATTTTCTCTGTTATTTACCAATCAATATTTTTTGCTTTATACCAAATGATAGCCCGTGATCTGCTTCATATTTATATCTATACATGTTGCATCTATCTGCCATAGTTCTTTAGTTATTGAGAAAAACGTGATTTAAAAAAAAATCAAGGCATACCCCTTGCAAAATTTGCCATATTTTTTGAAAAATAGATTTGCTTGTAAATTAGTTCCTAGCAGTTTTCGGGCATGCTGAACACGAATCTGGAGTCAGTTTTTAGTTACAATGATTAGAAGTCCCTATTGCAGCCAATTCACAATGACATAACACTTCCAGATATTTCTTAAAAATCACAAATTAGACGAAACTTACTACAAGACATAAAAATATGATAGGCATTGCTAGATTAATCATATGTAAGGGAGAAAATATTACGGTCCATCGAACATTAGGAAATAGTGTAAAATAACATCTTTATAAATGCCTTATTTACTAATAAGACTGTGTTTGTACTGTGCAAGGGAATATATTCATAATTACAATTAACAATGATAAGTATGTATTTATCATATTCTTGGCTTCTATTATTTTTTTTGGGGGGGTCTTTATCAAGTATTAAAAAATTTAATTCCAGCATCTTTTTGACCTTAATTTCCGGCCTAATTTTCTCAGCTTTACCCATCAAAGTCGGATTTGGCGCCATTCCCCCTGCTTAGTGTTTTAATAGTTTGATAGACGCTTAACTACTTACCTCACGCTAACTCGCTTCTTTGTCTACCTATTACTATGTCTAACTTACATTTGAGCTTAATCTTAATACTCACTAGAGCCTTGGTTATTTTTATTTTACATTCTTCTACCGTCAAACTACCAACTAAGTCATAATTAACCTCCTCTTCTTGTTCTTCCTTTCCTTTCCTACCTTGCATTCAGTTCCTTCGTGTCCACAATATTTTATCTTCTCAGTATCTTATTGTTATTTTTTTTCCAATCATAGCCCCCCCACAGAGAGAGAGAGAGAGAGAGAGAGAGAGAGAGTGGTGGTGATAGAGATATCTAAAAAGGAGGCTGGAGGGCTAGAGTGTGTAGATAAGGGGAAGAGGAAGGGACACAGAGAGACAAAGAGAAAGTAAGAAAATATATAATGTAATGGAATGAGAATAGAAGAACCGAAAGAAAGAGAGAGAGAGAGAGAGAGAGAGAGAGAGAGAGAGAGAGAGAGAGAGAGAGAGAGAGAGAGAGAGAGAGAGCAAAATGACAAAAAAGTAAGCAAAAGGAGATAGACGAAGCAACAAAGAGCACACACACACACACACCACACACACAGACACACAGATATATACACACACAAAAAAATCGAAACGAATCAATATACAGCAAAAAAACCTGATGGGAATAAACTGCAAATAAAGTAAAAGAAAGTAAGAAAGAAAGTAAGGGACATACGTACAATCAGGGTCGTTGGGGGAGCCCTTAGCATCCTTAACTGCTGGTGGAAAGTTTGGTAAGCTCTCAGGACTTCTTTTAGGACTCCCTGTTCTCCCTTCCACCTTACTTGTGCTTCTCTCTGTCTCCTACTTTCTTGATATCCACTCCTTACTTCCTTCCTTACTTGTTGCTTACTTTTCTCCTATTTCTCTCACTCTTACCCTACTTTTGCCAACTCTTTTCTAATTTCCTACTGCTACTTTTTTTTTTTTTTGCCCTTCCTTTCACTCTTCCTCTCTTACCTTACTGCTATCAACTCCCTTCATTGTTCTCCCCCATTCCTATGCTATTTTTTCCATTTCCCTATGCTCCATGTTTCCATCACTAAGTTACTTTTGTTCGTGATATGTTTTTTGGGGGGAGTGAGTAGGTTTTTCTCTGAGTGTCCGTGATAACTGCTGTGGATTTCCAAGGTCATATCTTTGTTACCATTCCCGTGTTCCCAATAACGTTTCTTTTGACCTGTGTATTTGTTACACACTTAAACACTTAACAAACACTTCCATCGACGTGTTATAGAGTAACGCTAAACAACATTATTACCACGTCTAACCCTTTTTTATGAACTGCATTTTCGTTTGAATTGAGTAAACATGAATTATATTTTTCCTGTCAATTATCTTTTTTAACCAATACCAATTTTTGAACCAATATATAGTAACGCTGAACAACATTATTACATGTCTAACCTTTTTTTCTGAACTGAATTTTCGTTTTGAATTGAGAAAACAAGAATTAT